>ML661898.1:5311726-5338277 GCA_007570785.1 Antilocapra americana | reverse complement strand
AGGAACTTGGTGGGCTACAGCCCATGGGATTGGAGGAGTTTGACATGCTTTAGAGACTAAACCACCACAGGTCTACTTGAAGAAGTTTAAAGTCCACTGAGATGAATTTGAAACTTTATTTTTTTATGGCCTCAACTTCTTTATTTTTTTTTATTTTTTTATTTTTTATTTATTTTTTTATTGTTTCTGCCATACATTGTCATGATATCACCATGGGTTTACATATGCTTCCCCTCCAGAACCCCCCTCCCTCCTCCCTCCCCCCCGGGAAATCTCGCTGCACCAGTCCCGAGCATCAATCCTGGGCTGGCGACTGATTAGACACATGACAATTAACATGCTTCAGTGCCCTTCTCCCATATCATCCCACCCTTACCCTCATCCACAAAGTCCACAAGTCTATTCTATACATCTGCATTCCTTTTGTTGTCTCACATGTTGGGTTCTCGTTACTGTCTTTCTAAATTCCATATATATGCATTAATATACTGTACTGTTGTTTTTGCTTCTGGCTTACTTCACTCTGGATAATGGGCTCCAGTTTCGTCCATCTGAGTAGTTTTCCTCGGAAGTGTCTTATTCACTGTTTCACGGATAACACTTTTAATGTGCCAAACTGCTATTAAAGAAACTCAGTACAGCATCCCCAAGGTTACTGATTCTCTCAACTACATGTTCTGGGGAAGACACAGTAGTATTTACAATTGTTAGTAGTATCTGGGTCCTTTTCTGAGTTTAAACTACTTGAGCATGGAAGTTGGTTAAGTACAAAGGGATAGCAATGTTTACTCATTTTCTACTGCTTACAATAAAGAATTTACTTTGCCTTCCTAAGGAAGGCCATTTTGAGAAATCAGGGTCACCCACACTGGTTAATGAATAATTTATATAGATAATTAAAGAACAGATATGACATATTTGTCATTGACTTGTTGGTTAATAAAATTCTGGAGACAATAGAATTTTGCTTAAAATTCTCCACATTTCCTAGTTATCTAAAGTGGGTACATTAAATATAACTCCATATTAAAACAGTTCATTTATATTGATATATTTTTTTCTTCAAAGGGAAGTTGATAAAACTTACATAGGCACTATGAAGAACTACAAAGAGTAGAACAGATAAATCCATGGAGATCAGAGCAGTTTGTTCTTATTGGCTTCAAATGATGTTTTTGTTTGAGAGGCAAGATAAAGAGCCAAAGAAGAACCAAATACTGATTGCTATCACTTATAGTATTTAGTCATTTGTACCAAGTTACTTACTAAAAATGACTATGTGTCTAATCTCTAAGGTCTAAAAAATGACTGTATGTCTCAGTTTATATTTTGGTACAATTATTAATACACTTTTTCAGTCTTTGGGCAGTATATAATACTGGTAATTATATTCACAATAAATCATAGACACTTAATATGAATCATTGCTACCGTATTTCCATGAACCAAAAACAAAAACAAACAACAAAAAAGAAATGATGCACTTACTTTTAAACAGTTCTGTTTTTTAAATGAGGGTAATTTCATACTTTTGGGGTTTTTTGTTTGTTTGTCCTTAAATATTTGTTTACTTGGCTGTATTGCAGATAGATTCTTTACCACCTAAGCCACCAGGGAAGCCTATTTGACTTCAACAGGTTCTTAATTGTGGCACACAAAATCTTTAGTTGTGGCATGCAAACTCTTAGTTGCAGCATGTGGGATTTAGTTCCCTGAACAGGGATCAAATGCAGACCTCCTGCATCAAGAGCTCTGAGTCTTAGCCACAGACCACCAGAAGAGTCCCAGTAATTCTCAGCAGAGAAATAAATAGTACAGCAAACATTGGGGTGAGTTTCTAGTGATAAAGATGTTTAGGTTTATTATTCAGTCAGATAGAAATAAAGTCCATTAAAACAGATTTCTGTAAGAATTTTGCTTAAATCTGACACTTCTGAGAAACAAAGTGTTGATTCTAATACTCAAATAAGTTAAAACAATGCAAAATATTTATGTATACTAGGGTGCCACAGAAGATAACAAACCTAAAGTCTCTTGTTCACTAATTAAACCTAAGAATCAATAAGCTTATACTTCAGTTCAGTCACTCAGTCGTGTCCAGCTCTTTGAGGCCCCATGAACCACAGCACACCAGGCCTCCCTGTCCATCACCAACTCCCGGAGTCCACCCAAACCCATGTCCCTCAAGTCAGTGATGCCATCCAACCATCTCATCCTCTGTTATCCCCTTCTTCTCCTGCCCTCAATCTTTCCCAGCATCAGGGTCTATTCAGATGAGTCAGCTCTTCACATCAGGTGGCCAAAGTATTGGAGTTTCAGCTTCACCATCAGTCCTTCCAATGAATACCCAGGACTGATCTTAGATTGTTGCTTTTAGGATAAATTTATTTTTTGAATTTGTATTTAGACTATCTTGTTATTTAAACTTAAGGAATTATGAAAGTTCTTATTTTAATGGGTGTTTAAAGAAGATCAGATAGGCTCTGAAAACTTAAGGGCTTTAGGGAAGTTATACCTGATGACAAAGGAGAACTTTTGAGAAAGATCTAGACCAATGATTACACAGCCCTAACAGGATTTTGGAAAATGTTCTTATTATGTCAGATATTGTGTAACAGTTTTATTTGTGATACAAATTGTAACCATACTCATTTACAGAGTATTGATATCCCACTGTCAGTCATTCTGAGATACTTTAGTCCAGGGGCCACAAATAATGATTTTAAAAAGTTTTAGAGCTAGCTTAAAGAAAAAAAATGTCCTTAATCTTTGGCCTAGCTGAAATTTTGTTCCTATGTTAAAATTTCAGGATAAATGGAGCTTCATTTTTGATGGTAGCATCCTCTATCATAAAAGTAAGTAGCTTGTACTGCCACATGACAACACGCCGGATGCTGGGCAGAACAGATTGTAACTGCAACTATGAATCGTAAGGCTCTCTGAGAAAGGGTCTAGGCTCTTTAGTTGTAAGATACTGTCTATTACACTATGGTATGCTTATTCGCTCAGTTGTGTTGAACTCTTTGCGACTCTGTACCATAGGCTCCTCTGTCCGTGGGGTTTTTCAGGCAAGAACAGTGGAGTAGGTTGCCATTTCCTTCTCCAGGGGATCTTTCTGATCCAGGAATCGAACCCACATCACCTGTAACTCCTGCACTAGAAGCAGATTCTTTAGGAGGCATGAGGGGAGCCCCTAATTTACTAGACTGGAAATGCCTAATAGGTACTCTTGAAATGTACAGTCAGTTGTGGTATCTGAAATTAGGATGAAAGGCCAATCTTTAGAAGAGTTATCTAATTATTTAAAAGGCTAGAAAATTTTCTTAGCAGTGCTAGTCAGGAAAAGAATATGATAATTCATACTAACAGTACATGAAAAAGTTACTTAACATACCCTAAGAAATAACATGGATATAGTTGACAAGAGTTAAATCTAGAAATCAGGACAAGGTCACTTCATGATATGATCTAGGCATTAAAAATTCAGTATGGTGACTGCCTCAAGGCAAGATGGAGTTAATTAGGATCATACTTACTCCTCAGTTTAAAGCAACCAAAAAAGCCACATCAGCTCTGTTGTCCAAAGTATCTAAGAGTCATCTAAATCAGATATAGATGAGACCTAGGGGAAAAATGAGGTGTGTCCTGTATTTGAGTCAGTATACTGTCTGGAGAATGTCAATGCCATGGACAATAAAGGAGAGCTTAACTGCAGCAAAGAGACCTGAAATGCAGAAGTACAGCTAGGAGTCTGAATAAACTAAGACAGATAAAGTTGGCAGGGCGGAATCTCAGGAGGGGAAATAACTGCACAAAAAGAGAACCTTAGAGACTTGCAGAGGGTCCCCTGTGAGTCTTTATTTGACTGACGAGCATATGCCAATGAGGAAACTATCCAAGGCCACAGAGAGAAGGATGAGAAGGGCTGAAACTCACACAGACTTGGGGTAATTTATTTTCCCAATAGCTGGAATAAAACAAATTCTCAAAATTCATGGTGCATTGATTAAAGACTGAGAAATGGAGGTGAGAATAAGCCTAAGGTAAATGCTGATATTAGAAACTGGAAGAAAGAGGATCCTTGTCCTGAAGTGGTGAAAGGTTTAGCAACAATGTCATCTGCAGTTATTTGGAAAAAGATGTTCTTAGTGAGTTGGGTGATGTAACACAGGTAGTTTCTGAGCAGATGCTTCCTGGTTTCTTCTTGCTGCATGTAGTAAAATGTGAGAAGAAAAGTATATTATTAAACAGTTAGTAGGCAGAACTTGATGATTTTGAATTTTTTTTTTTTTTTTGTCTCCCTAGATGATAACCAGTGCTATAATTAAGCAGTGGTTTTCTAGCAAAGGTCAAATCCAGGATACTGCAAAGAAAATGTGGTCTGTCTTAGGTCAGGCTGCTTAACAAAATACCAGCCCCTCAAATGGCACACAAAATATATTCATTTTATTCCAGTAGCCCCCAAAGCATCAAATTTCCAGCATCAATACTATTATCCAAAGTATCTAAATGTCACCTAAATCAGATATAGGTGAGACTCCAGTTATTATTGATATTGAAGCAAACTTCTTCTCCAGCTGTGAACTTGTGAAACCAGATAAATAATGAGATTCCAAAATACAGTGGTAGGATTGGTATAAGACAGACATTTCCAATTCCAAAAGAGAGAAATCATAATGGAGAAAGGGCTGATAGGTCCCAAGCTAGTCCAAAACCTAGCAAACCAAGTAGGCTCAAGAATAATCCCCTTTGGTTTGCTGTTCTTCCCTCTGGACCCACTAAGGTTGAGGTCTCAGCCCTGCAGCTCTGCCAGGCAAGGGTCCCACCCCCATGGTTCTGCCAGGTGGCCTTACTACCACAGCTTCAAATGAAGCCTGTCTGGCCTAAGATACAGTGTTTTGCTTTTAGTAATTAATGTAGCCACTTTAGAGATTTGACTAAGATAAACATTAATAGACTCTTGAGAGTCCCTTGGACTATAAGGAGATCCAACCAGTCCATCCTAAAGGAAATCAGTCCTGAATATTCATTGGAAGGACTGATGATGAAGCTGAAACTCCAATACTTTGGCCACTTGATGCGAAGAGCTGACTCATCTGAATAGACCCTGATGCTGGGAAAGATTGAGGGCAGGAGGAGAAGGGGATGACAGAGGATGAGATGGTTGGATGGTATCACCGACTCAATGGACATGGGTTTGGGTGGACTCCTGGAGTTGGTGATGGACAGGGAGGCCTGGTGTGCTGCAGTTCTTGGGGTTGCAAAGAGTTGGACATGACTGAGTGACTGAACTGAGCTGTTTTTTATCAAAGATTTTCAATATCAAAAATAATGAAAGTGCACATCTTAATATCAAACAATGCTGATTGGCAGTTGTGGATTGTTAATTTCCATTAATGTAGGCATCCTCACCACTTAAATATAGAAACTACTCAGCACTTCCAAGTGTCCCTTAGAGGATGGAAATTTGAATAGCTACTATGAACTCTTACCTAAAATAATCTCTCCTAGCGTGACAATCACAGATCACTGAACCTGACATCCCTATGTTCTCCTGGTATTAATGGGTATGATTTTTAGTTGTCTGACTTACTTTCTCATCAAAACCATTTACTAGTTTTATGGTTTCTGTCAGAGAAGCAACACAAAATAAATTTCACAATATGTTGTTTTTTCTCTTCTATAGCATGCAACAATAATTATAATATGTAATTATGATATATAATTATATTACTATTTTTTACATTTAGCATTAATAAAAATGTATGAATATTTCAACTTACTGATGCCATCAGATCCATCACTCTTGGATCTAAAGCTTTACAGAGCCTGACCAGAAACTTTATCTCTGGCACACACGCTGGCTGGATGAAGTTTCCTGTGAAAGTTGTTCAGTCATGTCCTCCTCTTTGCAACCTCATAGACTATACAGTTGGAGTTCTCCAAGCCAGAATACTGGAGTGGCTTTTCTCTTCTCCAGGGGAGCTTCCCAACCCAGGAATCAAATCCTGCATACAGGAGGATTCTTTACCAACTGAGCTATCAAGGAAACCCTGGAACTTGCTATTCAAAATGTGGACCCATGACCAGCAGTATTGCCAGCACTAGGGAACTTGGTAGATATAGAGACTCTTATGCTTCCCAGGTGGTATAGTAGTAAAGAATCTGCCTGTCAGTGCAGGAGTTGCAAGAGACACAGGTTTGATCCCTGGGTCAAGAAGATCCCGTGGAGGAGGAAATGATGACCCATTCCAGTATTCTTGCCTGGGGAATTCCATGGGCATAGGAACCTGGTGGGCTACAGTGCGTGGAGTCACAGAGTCGGACACAACTGAGCAACTGAGCACATGTGTGCACGTGCACACATACACACACACAAATCTGGTAAGTAAAAATTTACAGCTTAAATAATTTACAAGCAATTTGTGTGCACATTGACATTTGAGAGGCATTCCCCTTGAGAAATGTTATCCCCTGTGTTATCTGGTAATCTCTGGTTGTATTGTGAATGTGAAAGCAATCAATAACTATTTCCTATACCTTACTTCCAAGCACCCCCGTATAGATAAATATATATACATAAATCATATCCTTTGATTTAAAGCAAGGTCTGTGCTTACTGCAGTAGATCAAATCATATTATTTTGAGTATCTCATATTTTATGGTGATTAAAGGAACAATAAAGCCTAATATTAAGGAATATAGTATATTCCTGACCCCCTCTCATCACCCCATGACAATACGTGAATAGAATTAGAATGAGAGTCACTTTATTCAGGTCTCAGGAGATGAAGTCTATTAAAGCTGTATGAATAGTTATGGACAGTATAAGTGTAGCATCTAACGTAACTGAAAACTGAATCTCAGCTTTCTATTCTATGAGAGATGTAACTCCCAGACAGGAATTAGCTAATCTTTAGCTTTCAGTGAAAAAGTGTATTAGATTCTTTAATGCTAGGTGATAGAGTTCCAACCAAAAAATGAAAAAATTAGCTCCTATGAATGAATATTCTAGTTGTCTGCTTGGCTATATGTTATATTTATTATGCTAGCTATCTGATGTGATGTGCTTTAAAGGGTCAAGTTATGCCATAAATTCATTTCTGTCTCCCTCTTTCCCTTCCTTCTTTTCTTTCTTTCTCACTGCCTCCCTATTCTAATCTATATGTTTATCTACCTGTCCATCTCAACCCTGCCTTCCTTCCTGTTGACTTCAGTTCTCTTGTGAGAACTCTACCCTTGGGGAGAATGATGGCTTCTGGAAGTTCCATTCTCGCTTAGTTCAGAAACTTCAATGTTATGGAGAGACTCCCAGAATCTGTATGAATCACTGCAAAACGATGTTGTTCCCATGTGGGACACATGCCCTGTTCCTTCCAGAAAACAGGCTTAATTTAAATCAGTGTGACTGACATGTCAAAATTTGGTGATGTGCTAAGAAGGGCGTAGGAGGTTGGTAAAGATGGGGGTAGACTTGTGCTTGCTATCCAAACACATAGAAGAGGGACAGTTTCAGAAATGGAAAGATACTGTTAAGAAAAAATAAAAGCACTGAGATAGCTATATATAATTACATTCCAATCATTTGCCAATATGGGAACCTTGTTTCCTCCTCTCTCTTCAGAAAACAGGTGTAAATTAAGATTTCAAACTGACCACTTCCAACAACCCTATAAAATGTTCCCCTTAACTAAACTGAGTGTCACTTTTGGAAGGCTGTCTTGCTTAGTTGGTAAAGAATCTACCTGCAATGCAGGAGACCCCAGTTCAATTCCTGGATCGGGAGTGCGGGAGACCTGGGTTTGATCCCTGAGTTGCGAAGATCCCCTGGAGAAAGGAAAGGCTACCCACTCCAGTATTCTGGCCTGGAGGACTCCATGGACTATACAGTCCATGAGGTCGCAAAGTGTCGGACATGACTTTGTCAGTATTTGTTTTTACTTTGGGAAAAAACTAACCAACCACATACCTCCATGCATACATATTCTAAAGGACTATAGTAAGAAGCACAATTGTGACTAGATAATATATCATGTTTTTATTACTCTTAATACTAAAAGCTTGTTAATAAAATAGGTTACTAATAGCCTATTAATAATACATAATGTTATAATGTTTTATTTAAATTATCTGATTCAGTTGCCTAAGATCTTATGAATAAACTACAAAGCTTCTATGTGTGAGGATCAGATTCAAGTTTTAATAAATAGCACTTACTTATTATGAATGCTTTAGAAATATATAGTAGATACAATGCAATTTTTAAAAATCATCATTGCAACATTTGGCTAATTTTGGCGATACTTGGTAAAGTCAAAAAATGTAAGACTATCTCTTCACATAGTCAATTAAACAAATTCTGGAGTAGAGATTACCTAGATGGAATACCTACCTACAGGTTTCAGTGCATCTTTTAAGTGCCCCCCACTCCAGGCTAAAAGATCTGTAAGCCAAAATCCCCCTTTTGTTTGTGTTACTCTGGGTAAGATTGCTTTAGGAATATTATTTCAAGTGTATTTTTATTCATCAAGCATTCAGCATATACAGGGTACTGTCCTAGGAACTTTCATTTATATCATCTAGTTGGATTTCAGGAGCAGTAACTATTACTTTAACAAAGGCTTTGGCAGATAACTTTTGGTGTATAGGAAACTTATACCCAAACTTGCTTCATATACCCACTTACTGATTTATTTTTACCTGGAATACATTGTGATAGTTTTGCCTAGAGTTTAGGTATGCTTTAAAATATTGTCTTTTGACTACAAATTATGAGCAAAAGCTCTTAAAGTAGGATTTTTTTTTTACATTACATATTGTATGTGGCACTTGTTTACATGACCAGGTACTTTTCAGAGCTTTATTATTATATACAATCCTCGCAAACAACCTGAGACATAGATGCTATTATTGCACTCATTCTACAGAATCACAAGGGCTTGAGCAAGTTGCTTAAGGTCATAATGCTGGTAGATGGGGGAGCTAAACTAAGCCCAGTTAGTTTAGCTCTAGAGTCTCTGCTCTTTACCACTCTGCAGTACTACTTCTCCTTGTGGTTGTAGGAAATGTTTGGGCCAGATGGGACCCAATTATTTGAACCAGCAAATTCCCTTTGTACATAAGCAAGTGTGATTGGATTCCAGGTAGGTACAACTTTGAGATGTTAGGATACTAAACAGGTCTTCATCAAATCTAAAGGCCATGGATCAACAAAATTTCTAGCATATAATCCCCTGAAATCAAACAAATTAGCTTACTTTTTAAATGAGTAACAAGCAGGGACCTGTGATTTTAAAATTGCCAAAATATGTAGGTTAGTACAGCAGGGCAGACCCCAGAAAAAAACTTCTCCCCTATACTTGTCTCAAGGATGACCATTTTTCTCAATCAGAGGAACCGTATATAGTCAAACTGGATGGGAAATTTATGCCATGACAAACATCCTTCCCCAGTAGTGTGCTTTTTTGTTTGTTTGTTTTTTTAACCTTCTTCCCTTTACCCAGTGGTAGGAATTTAACTGCGAATTTCCCCTTTTTGCTTCACCTTTGTATTATGTGTGTGTCATATGCAACTCTTTGTGACCCCGTAGACTGCAGCCTCTGAAACTCCTCTGTCCATGGGATTTTCCACACGAGTACTGGGAGTAGGTTGTTATTTTATGTTGCAGGGATGGTTAAACCTTCACTGTAGTCCAGGTTCAGGGTCATAAAGAGTCACATTCAGGCCTAATCACATTTCCCAGAGATAATGAATGTAGGCCTGGATGGAGAAATGGACATGATTTGGGTCATTTGCTTCTAAGAAGGAAGACATTTTAAGTTTTATTTGGAATAGTTGTATTAAGTGTGGCTGAAACGTTCTTAAAACCATATTCAAAGGAAAAAGGGTTCATATGATCTGGGCAGCCAAGGGATGAAATGGATTTTCTTTGAGAATCAGTCCCACTTACATTGCATCAGATCCCCTTCAAATTTAAAATCATAGACTAGTTCAAAGTTAATCAGTTTGGGTTGTCTTGAGTCAAGATTGTCATCTTGTAACAAAATTTCAGTAATTAAAATGTTCACAAAAAGATGAGGCTGCCCAAGTTTTCATATAGCATATATATAAAATTCACAGCACCTTATACATAGAAAGCTCTCAACAAAAGATTTGTTGAGTGGTTGGCAGGTCCATCTCATGAGTGGAGTTTAGGTTTATTTTAGTAAATGTCTGCATCAGGAGTATTTGATAGTTTATTAAACATCTATTTATTCAACTCTGAAGGAGCAAGATGTACAGAGATGAGTAACATATTGTGCCTGTCTTTAAGGATATCTAGATGTCTGGGAATATAGACAGTAAGACATTTAAAAACATACAGCATGGACGGACACAGGATGATAGGAATGGGATGCTGTAGAGAGAATCCCTGGATAAATTTTGTTACCAGAAATTAGTGGCTTAAAATAGTGCAGATATGTTGTTAGCACAGATCTGAAGGTCAGATGTTGAAAATCAAAGTGTCATCAGGGGTGTGTTCCCTCTGGAGGCTTTTGGGGAGAATCTGTTTCCTTGCCTTCACCTGGTAGAACTCGCCTGCACTCTGGCCCAGAGCCCCTGCCTTGTGTCACTCCAATTTCACTTTCATCTCTTCGTCTCCTGCTTCCTCTCATGAGAACTCTTGTGATTTTATCAGATTTGCCTTGAAAATCCAGGAAAGCTCTCCATTCCAAGACCTTTTTAAAAAAAATATATATATATATATATATATATATATTTATTTTATTTACATTATTGTGTTGAGTTTGCCATACATTGACATGAATCCACCATGGGTATACATGTGTTCCCCTTCCAGAACCCCCCTTCCACCCCCCTCCCAATTCCATCCCTCTGGGTCATCCTGGTGCATGTAATCACTTCTATAACATCCCTTTTAACTACATAAGTAAAATATTCCCAGGTTATGGGGAATAGGACATGGATATTCTTAGGGGACTATGATTCAGCCTGCCAAAGCACCTAACTGAGTTTAACATAGACTTAATTTGGATAGAGCTAGAAATGAGCTATGTGTCCAGGAGTGTGACATATTAAATTATTGGGCCTCAGTTTCCTCAACTATAAAATAAAGAGACAGAGCAATATGAACTTATAAGTATATTTCAGCTCTCATATTTTATGCTTTACAAACATAGCAACAGGGCCTGTCGCATAGGATACTAAAAATATGACTCCCCAAACCCAAAATTACAGTTCTAGAACAAACTATTCTTGTCAGTTAGGCCCCCTCTAGCTTAGAAGCAATCATTGGAGCCACAGCCAATACACATTTCCTCTCACATACTTATACAATTCTGCCCTTATGTGGTTTAGTTGCTAAGTCATATCTGACTCTTGCGACCCCGTAGACTATAGCCCACCAGGCTCCTTTGTCCATAGGATTTTCCAGGCAAGAATGCTGAAGTGGATTGCCATTTCTTTCTCCAGGGGATTCCAACCCAGAGATCGAATCTGGGTCTTTTGCGCTGCTGGCAGATTCTTTACTGATTGAGCTTTCAGGGAAGCCCGTTATAAAGAAAGCCAGTAGGAAAATGATCTCTCTTCTCTATGTTATCTTACCCTGGTGACAGCTTTGGTCATCAGCAATATCTGCAAAGTTGTGAGGATTATTTGAAGAGGTTTCCATGATCTTATTTGTAATTAAGAAAGAAAAGTAGGTTGAAGTTGTTACTTGAAGTTAATGTTTATGACCAAGGGTATAGAATACAGTTTTAACTTTTATGGTCCAGGGTAAAGTGAAGTGTGAAGTGAAAGTTGCTCAGTTGTTTCTGACTCTGTGACCCCATGGACTATAGCCCTCCAGGCTCCTCTGTGTCCATGGGATTCTCCAGGCAAGAATACTGGAGTGGGTTGCCTTGCCCTTCTCCAGTTCTCCCCAACCCAGGGATAAAACCCTGGTCTCCCACATTGCAGGCAAATTCTTTACTGTCTGAAACACCAGGGAAGCCCTCAACCCAGGGTAGGTCATAATAAATCCAAGTTTTCCCTGATTTATTTCCTTTTATTTTGTTAGATTTTTATTTGGAAATATAATAAAAACATCTTAAATAGTGATAGCTTTATTATCCCCCTGTTTTTAAGAGGCCATGTCAGCATTGCATGTAGCATTACATTCTAGACCTTTCCAGAGAACAATTTGGAATTAAAATACTTGATATCCTCATTTGATTGATAAACATAAATTGTGTCATTGTTAGATTTTTTTTTCTAGTTGTCTAGAAGCTTGAAGTTTCATAGAGGTGGTGTATAAATTTAAGAAAATAAACTTCTGGCCCCCTTAAGGAACCAAATAATCTTAATAGGATATCACTGCCCCATTAGTTAATAGAACAGGAGCTCTAGAATTCATCTCTCTAGCTTTACATGTGGTCTCTATAGAGTTAAAGGACTAATCTTGATTATGTGAAGGAAAAAAATGTTCTTTCTTCTTAGATGTTTCAGAGAAGACTTTTAATCAGGGCAGCATTTTTATCTAACTTCTTGTACACAGACTGTATGATGCCTTCTAGCACATCAGATGCCAAGCTTACATTAATATATATTTAATCATAACACTGAGTTACCCACTTAAAAACTACATATGCAGAGAGAACACTTATTATAGAATCCTGGTTCTCACATTTACCAGCTGGGTGACTTTGCCCAAGACACATAACCTCTCTGAATATTAGTTTTCTCACCCATAAAATGAGGGGGCTAAAATCGAGTTACTCTGAAGGGGCTTCTTGCTCTCAAATTCAAGGACTCAATTTCAAATCACTTTAGGTTTTCTGCTTTGCCAGCTTAATTGACTGTCTAGTTATAGAATGCATTTTAATTCTCTAAATTTATCATTCTCTTCAGTTTCATTTAGGAGATGGCATCATTATTTCTTTTCTTTTTTTTTTAGGGTGATAACTTTATTTTTTTTAACTTTTAATTTTTTTAATTTTATTCAGTTATTTATTTATTTATTTATTTTCTTTACATTATTGTGTTTTGCCATACATTGGCATCATTATTTCTTAAAGAGCATAGTGCTTGTGGAACCCTCCTTTGACCTTAAAGAGCAAGTATCAGATCCTGAATCTTAATTTTAAGCTCCACATACTTTAAAAAAACAAAACAAAACTTTATAGATAGGATACTGATGCCAAAATCTTGGCTCTCTGTGCACCAGTGCTGAACAAGCATACAGAGACAGGCTTATGGAGGGGAAAGAAAGAGAGGCTTTATTACTTTGCCAGGCAAAGAAGGCGACACAATAGGCTAGTGCCTCAAGACCTGTACCTTCCTCCCTGGTGAATAGCAAGAGGTTATATAGTTAGGCAGGGATGTGTGATAAAGATCCAGTCCATCCTCAAGGAAATCGATTCTGAATATTCATTGGAAGGACTGATGCTGAAACTGAAGCTCCAATACTTTGGCAACCTGAAGCGAAGAGCCGACTCATTGGAAAAGACCCTGATGCTGGGAAAGATTGAGGGCAGGAGGAGAAGGGGCCAACAGAAGCTGAATGGTATCACTGAGTCAATGGGCATGAGCAAACTCTGGGAGATTAGAAAGGACAGGGAAGCCTGGTTTGCTTCAGTCCATGGGCTCACAAAGATTCCGATGCAACTGAGCTACTGAACAACAAGTAATAGTAGTCTTGCATTCTTCTACACAGTTTCAAAAGAGTAAGATTGCTGACAAGATTAGGTTGTGTTCAGGGTCTTAGGTGGTCCAGTTTCCTCATCTGATGAGCCTCTCTGGTCCTTTGATCTTGCCTGGTAGTTTCAGAGAAGGTTATGGAGGATGGAGCTTCACCTATGAAAAATGGGAGACAATGAGGCCTTCATTCCCAGGAGTCCCACAGGGGTCCTGCCCTTTGTCAGCACCTTATATAGAATTATAATACTGACGATCCATACCTTTTTGTCAAGAATATCAGTTCGAACTCTGCTCAATGTTATGTGGCAACCTGGATGGGTGGGGAATTTAGGGGAGAATGGATACATGTATATGTATGGCTGACTCCCCTCGCTGTTTACTTGTAACTATCACAACATTGTTAATCAACTAAACCCTAAAACAAAACAAAAAGTTTAAAAAAATAAAAGAGAATATTAGTAGTTAGTGGGGGGAAAATATAATCTTTTCCCTCTTATTTCAATGTGAAAATACATGTTTCACTAATCTTACATAGATGTAGTACCACAAGGCCTGTGTTTTAATTGCCACTGTGTATCTAGAAATTAGCACCAAGTATCTGGATCAAACAGGTGATCTGTGAATATTAGACAAAATAGATGTCAATGGGTTTTCCAGAGACAGGGAAGAAAAGTCAGGAACCTTTGCTACAAAATTATCTAATTTTTAAGCAAACTAGATACATACGTTTTGAACTATCAAAGTCTTGGAAAGTGTTCTACTCTAAATCTCTCATTTTATATAAGAGGAAACTAAAGCAGAGGTAAATAGAAAACTAACACAAGGACACATTGGTACCTAATAGAAGCCTTTGAATTAAAATCCAGATATCTGGCTACTCACTTGTGTCTTTTGCCTGGATTCTTTATTCCAATAGTTTACTTTTCTCAGAAATTAAATGGCATGGCATTTAAACAGAAAACCTCAGCCTGGTGGTTTAAGTCTTCTGTGTTCTTTTCTCTTATTTGCTCTCCCTTATCTGCCTACTCTCTTTCTTATCTAAGCAGTCTCATTCTCCTTATCAGAGGATTGGGGCACTGTTCCTTGACATGTAATTTACATCTACTGAAAGCCTAGAGTTACACAGTATCAACCCTTCCTCCCCATCTTACAGATAAGAACTACCAATCAGGATAAGGCTTTAGTTCTTAGCTTGTACTATTAAAGTTTACATCTGATTACTAACTTCAGATAAGTTACTATATTTGCATATTTGCTGCTGCAGATAAAATGATTTGGTGAGGTATCTCAGGACATCAGTGTTCCTAAGTTTGTATTGAGACTTGAATTAGGAATTTTTTACTTCTCCTAGAAATATGCCTAGGAAGCTATGTATTACAGATCTCTGCCTTTTGTAGTGATAGACTAACAAGAAGTAAAATGCTGCCTCCTTATCTAAATAGTTGTTTCTTTTCTTTAATTGAAGTGTAGTTCATGTACAATATTATATGTTACAGGCATATAATATACTGATTCACAATTTTGAAAGGTCATACTCCATTTATATTTATTATAAATATTGGCTGTATTTTTTATGTTATATAGTATATCCTTATAGCTTATTTTATATATAATAGTTTGTGTTTTTTAATCTATTCCTATGTTATCCCTCCTATCAGTGCTCCCCCACTGGTAACCACTGGTTACCACTGGTTTGATCTATAGCTCTATAAGTTGGCATTTGATTTCTTATGTTTACTATTTTGTTGTACTTTTTTTTTTTTTTTTTTGTGGATGGGGACATCATTCTTTTTTTTTTTTTTTTTTATTAATTATTGTTTTAGCCATACATTGTTATGATATCACCATGGGTTTACATATGCTTCCCCTCCGGGTCCCCCCTCCCTCCTCCCTCCCCCCCGGGAAATCTCGCTGCACCAGTCCCGAGCATCAATCCAGGGCTGGCGATTGATTAGACACATGACAATTAACATGCTTCAATGCCCTTCTCCCATCTCATCCCACCCTTACCCTCATCCACAAAGTCCACAAGTCTATTCTATACATCTGCGTTCCTTTCGTTGTCTCCCATGTTGGGTTCTCATTACTGTCTTTCTAAATTCCATATATATGTGTTAATATACTGTATTGTTGTTTTTGCTTCTGGCTTACTTCACTCTGGATAATGGGCTCCAGTTTCGTCCATCTGAGTAGAATTGCTTCAAATGAATTTTTTTTTAATGCTGAGTAATATTCCATTGTGTATATATACCACAGCTTTCTTATCCATTCGTCAGTTGATGGACATCTAGGTTGCTTCCATGTCCTGGCTATTGTAAACAATGCAGCGATGAACATTGGGGTGCACGTGGCTCTTTCAATTCTGGTTTCCTCGGTGTATATGCCCAGCAGTGGGATTGAAAACCCTAAAGACTCTACGAGAAAATTACTAGAGCTAATCAGTGAATATAGCAAAGTTTCAGGATACAAAATCAACACACAGAAATCCCTGGCATTCCTATACACTAACAGTGAGAAATCAGAAAGAGAAATTAAGGAAACAATCCCATTCACCATTGTTGTACTTTTTAATTCCACATGTACGTGATACCATGTAGTATTTGTCTTTCTGTGTCTGACTTACTTCACTCAGCATAATGCCTCCAAGTCCATCCATGTTACTTCAAATGTTAAAATTTCATCCTTTTTTATGGCTTAGGAGTGTTCTATTGTATATAAATACCACAGTGTCTTTATCCATTCATCTGTTGATGGACAGTTTGCTTTCATGTCTTGGCAATTGTAAATAATGCTACTATGAACATTGCAGTGAATGTATCTTGCCAAATTTCATGTTTGTGTGTGTGGTGTTGTTGTTTTATTGTTTTAACATATATATACACCCAGGAGTAGAATTTCTAGCTCATATGGTAGTTATATTTTAGCTTTTTTGAGAAACCTCCATTCTCTTCTCTACAGTGGCTGTATCAATTTATATTCGCAGCAGCAGGGTACAGAGGCTCCCTTTTCTCTACATCCTTGCCAGCGTTTGTTATTTGTGGTCTTTTTGATGATAGACATTCTGACAGGTTTGAGGTGACCTCATTGTGGTTTTGATTTGCATTTCTGTTATGATTAGCAGCGTTGAACATCTTTCCAGTTGCCTGTTGGCCATCTGCATTTCCTCTGTTCAGTTCTGCCCATTTTTAAATTTTTTATTCCTTTTTTTTTGATGATGATGATGCTGAGTTGTATGGGCTATTTATATATATTTTATATTAACCACTTACAGTTATATAATTTGTGAATTTTTTTCTCCCATTTAGTAGATTCCATTTTCATTTTGTCAGTGGTTTGCTTTGCTGTGCAAAACTTTTAAGTTTGATTAGATCCCATGTTTACTTTTGTTTTTATTTCCTTTGCTTTAGCAGAGAGATCCAAAAAATACTGCTCTAATTTATGTCAAAGAGTGTACTGCCTGTTTTCCTCTAGGCGTTTTAAAGTATTTTTTAATCCATTTTTAGTTTCTTTTTTTATAAGATATTAGATAATGAGGAGACTATCTATTCTTCATTGTATATTCTTGCCTCCTTTGTTGTAAATTAATTGACCATAAGTGTGAGTTTATTTCTGGGCACTTTATTCCATTCCATTGATCTATGTGTCTGTTTTTGTGCCAGTACAATACTGATTTGATTACTATAATTTTGGAGTATAGTCTGAAGTCAAGGTGCATCATTTCTCCAGTTTATGATTCATTCTCAAAATTGTTTTGGCTAGTTGGAGTCTTTTGAATTTTGATACAAAGTTTAAAATTATTAGTTGAAGAATAAAAACCATATTATCATCTCAATAAATGGAGAATAAGCTTTCAACAAAACTGAACACCCATTTTTGATAAAAACATTCCAGAAATTTGGCATAGGGGAAACACAACTTAACATAATAAAGGCTATAGATGACAAACCCACAACTAAACTCATGATGAAAAAGCTGGAAGCATTTCCTCTAACATCAGAACAAGACAAGGATGCCCATTGTTGCTACTTTTCTTCAACATATTATTAGAAGTCCTAGTCACAACAGTCAGAAAAAGTAATAAAGGGAATCCAAATTGGAAAAGTATAATTGTCACTGTTTACAGATGACATGATACTACACATGGAAAATCCTAAAGATAACACCAAGAAACTACTAGAGCTCATCAATGAATTTGGTAAATTTGCAGGATACAAAATTAATATACAGAAATCTGTTCTATTTCTCTACACTAATAACAAACTAGCAGAAGGAAAAATTAAGGAAACAATCCCATTTATAACTGCATCAAAAAAAAATAAAATACTGTCAATAAGCGTGCCTGAGGAGATAAAAACCTCTATTCAGAAAACTGTAAGACACTGATGAAAGCAACTGAAGAAGACACAAAAGGATGGAAAGATATACCATGTTCTTAGATTGGAAGTTTTAATATTGTTAAAATGACCATACTACTCAAAGTAGTATTTTGCCAACTTTGCTAACAAAGGTCTGTCTAGTCAAGGCTATGATTTTTCCAGAAGTCATGTATGGATGTGACAGTGGGAATATAAAGAAAGCTGAGTGCCAAAGAATTGATGCTTTTGAAGTGTAGTGTTGGAGAAGACTCTTGAGAGTCCCTTGGACTGTAAGAAGATCCAGCCAGTCCATCCTAAAGGAGATCAGTCCTGAGTGTTCATTGGAAGGACTGCTGTTGAAGCTAAAACTCCAATACTTTGGCCACCTGATACAAAGAGCTGACTCATTGGAAAAGACCTTGATGCTGGGAAAGATGGAATCTTTCTCCTGCCTGAAGGCAGGAGGAGAAGGGGACAACAGAGGATGAGATGGTTGGATGACATCACCAACTCAATGGACATGCGTTTCAGTAGACTCTGGGAGCTGGTGATGGACAGGGAGGCCTGCTGTGCTGTGGTCCATGGGGTCACAAAGAGTCAGACCTGACTGAGTGACAGAACTGAACTGAACTGAGCTACTCAAAGTAATCTACAGATTCAGTGCAACCCATATCAAAAATACCAGTGGCATTTTTCACAGAACTAGAATAGTTTCTTTTCATGGAGCATTTTTCCTACCTGAATTTCATGATTTTTTTTAGAAGTATTTGTTTATTAATCTTTGGCTATGCCGAGTCTTTGTTACTGCATGGGCTTTCTCTAGTTGCAGTGAGTGGGAGCTACTCTCTAGTTGTGGTGCGCGGGCTTCTCACTGCAGTGGCTTCTCTTGTTGTGGAACATGGGCTCTAGGCATGCCAGGCTTCAGTAGTTGCCGCAGGCAGGTGAAGCATGCAGGCTCAGTAGCTGTGGCTTGCAAGCTTAATTGCCCCGAGGCATGTGGAATCTTCCCAGAGGAGAGATGGAACCGGTGTCCCCTATATTGCAAGGTGAATTTTTAACCACTGGACCACCAGAAAAGCCCTGATAATGGTTTTATCATTATCAATTAGTCTCAAAGTAAACAGTAACTCTAGAATTAAGCATTATGTGTCACAAGAACCATAGAGTTGAATAAAGCTAAACATAAGTGGTTAAACTGTCATTCATTAATTATATAAATATCATATTCTGAAAGTTATAATTTTCAACTCTATCTGATTCTAAAAGTTATACTCACCATTTTAACAGAACTAGTTCAGTTTATTTTTGTGCAGATATATTTTAAGGTGAATTGATGAATCTAAAAGTTAATTGTTTGTCTAATTTGACACTTGTCTACCACATGGTTTCATGGATACATGACCTGAGCTATCAAGGGCTTCCCAGATGGCCCACTGGTGAAGAATCCACTTGCCAATGCAGGAGACACGAGAGACACAGATTTGATCCCTGGGTAGGGAAGATCCCTGGAGCAGGAAATGGCAGTCTGCTCCAGTATTCTTGACTGGAGAATCCCATAGACAGAGGAGCCTGGCAGGCTACAGTTCAAGGGGTTGCAAAGAATTAGACATGACTGAGTACACACACAGTAAGGGTGGACAAGACCTGGGCTATCTCACAGAATCCACATGTGGAGGGGCCCAGGGCTTGGTTTAATGCTCCACTGTCACCATCTTCAAATTCTTAATAAATTCAGAGCAAAAGGTCCTGCATTTTCATTTTTATGAAAGGTGATCATAACTTTGGGTTTTGGTTAATGTTGTGCAAAGGCAGCCAGGGTCCTTTTCACAGAAGTATGCAGTTAAGTTTTTGAAAATATAAATAATTCATAACTCTCTGGGAGATGAATTTATGGTGAAACAAAAACCTCACATGGGAGTGAGAGAGAGAGAAGGAGGGATATGTTTTTGAAGAAGAAATACTTAAACTATTAAATAACACTTAGAAGATAGTCTTATGGAGGTTTTTGGCCAAAGGTTCCCTAACAGAAGGACCTCTGAAGTATATTGGTTGATTCCTATTTTAACTCTGAAACCAACAGATTCTTCTCTTTGCAGGATGGAGAGGCAGAGTCAGGTTGAGGCTAAGCTTCACACCAGAGCTACTATGCAGATTCTAAATAGAATCAAGTGCAATCAGGCTGTTATTTGTTGTTGCTTTTTTAGCTGTCAGTAGCCTCATGTATGCATATATGGTCAGTTGCTCAGTCATGTGACCCCATGTATTCTTCTTTATCTGTCTTCTGTCATTCTGATAGGAGTATGACATCTGTAATAGAAGCAGAGTGAACTGATTAAGACTATGAATTTTCAGTCAGCTTCTGGCCTGTAGTGGGACCCTGAGCACTTATTTAATTTCCCTGTGCCCAAGTTTCCTCATTTGTTAAATAAGGACAATGGTACCTAATTGACAGAATTTATAGAAACATGTTATTAATTTTCAGATTTCTTCAAAAAAAATCTTAGCACATAGTAATGTAAGCTTTTGCTGAATAAATTAATATAAAATTATAAAATCCAATAATTTTAAAATATACTTTGAGAGCAGACCTGAATATCAATGCATGAAAAAGATTATAGAATATATAAAAAATTCATATGATAAAAAAGCATTACAGCCTAATAGCAAAGAGATGAATTATAAGAAAGTCTATACACTTTATAGATAAATAGGTTTTCTATGGAGAAAATATGAAGGGAAAGCCCCAGTTTATAACACACACTAAAATAAATTACAATAAAGGGCTAAATGCAAATTAAGACATCTAGAAGAAGACATATGCAATATTTAATTGATTTATGGGGAGAAAAGAGCTGCTTATGGGGAAAAAAGCAGAGGAAGTAAAAATGAGAGAAAATAAAATATATCATTTTATTATAGTAAGAAAAGAATTGTTACAATTGGCAGCAGAGTTAATAAGTTAATATTTGTAATATTTAAAATTCTTACAAGCCAAGGTAAGAAGCCACATGTTATAAAAGTATGAAATACATTTATCAGGAATTTTTGGTTGCATATTATTAGAAATAAGAGCAAACTTAAAAAACAAAAATGTTGACTCTGATTATTGTAAGAACGTTATTCTGATAATGGGTTTTACCAGACTGCAGTATTTTTCCAATGCTGTCCATGTGACTGTTTCTCCAAATGTAGGCAGGAAATATAAATTAATAAAAATAACAGTCTTGGACCTATGAGACCTCTGATCACAGAAAGGCCAATGTTTTTGAATAGTCATGAAAACATAGCAAGTTTTACCATAGGATATTTATGTACTCAGTATAGGTTAGTTCACATAACTGTGCTTTAAAGAGTTGCAGACATTTTTATGCTAATGGTAGATCCTCTCCCTTCAAAAATAAAAATCATGAGCAGCAACCAAAAAAAGCATAAAAGAGTAAGTAAAGCAGGCACAGTATGTTTGTTATATTAGTAAGGGAATAGTTAGAGCATTTCCAGATCACTGATCAGGCATTGACCTGCTTATAAAGGACTGAAGCAACTGCTCTGATACCAGGCTTGTTCACCTATGCAGGTACACATTTCCTGTATCAGTGCAGAACCAACATTTTCTAGCCTAATTATTTCATTTACAAAAAGCAGTACTGTAAAACAACACACCATTCTAGGACACCGAGTCGAAGTGTCCCCTCATCAATCATTTTGTCCACAAAACAATTACTTCGGGTTTTGAGGTGTAGAATTTGAGCATGGTTAACATATTGTTGACCTTGGTCTCAGCCTCACAGGATAACCTGCAAGTACATCCCAGGAGGCTTTCTGTATAGTCTTTTGTTTCTTTTTTAGGAAGAAAACGTCCTTTTGGTGTTTATTGGACTATTTCTTTTGCCTATCGAAATGTTTCATGTGGAATAATTGCCTATGTAGCTGTTCAAATAATAAATAAGCTATAGATGCATAAGGGACTTCCCTGTAGGTCCCTAGAGGCAGGGCAATCACTCATCCAGATCTCTTTGCTCTCCTTTGGTGAATTTCCTCAGCATCTGTTTTAAGGGCTGATTACATCGCTCTATGAGGTTATCTGTCTCTAACTGATAAAGGAGTGGTTAGCAAAGAGGAAATCCTCAATCTTCATTGAAAACATCCTCTTTCCTTCTATAATTAGTTGCAGGATAAAAGTTAGAAACTTCCATATGATCAAAAGCAAAATGATTCATCTTTCAGTATAGAATGCCTCTTCTCACCAAGATTCAGCAAGGAGCACTGATCTGGGTCTCTGCCAAATTACTATATTTTATGCTTTCTTAAACACACACACACACAAATATTTGTAAATGATAGCATTAAGGATTTTAATAGGAGATATGAGGCAGTTTGATGCAGGAGGTGTTAGGGGTTGTTGCCTCACTAAACTTTGAAGAGAGTACCCAACCATGGCGACTACACAGTCTTCCTGGGTACTCTTCTTCTGAATACCATAATGACATCACAGGTGGCATTGCCATGCTCTTGCTTCTTAGAAAGAATCTAGACTGTGGTGACCTACCAAA
Source organism: Antilocapra americana (assembly GCA_007570785.1). NCBI lineage: Eukaryota > Metazoa > Chordata > Mammalia > Artiodactyla > Antilocapridae > Antilocapra > Antilocapra americana. Next base: position 5,315,694 of record ML661898.1, on the reverse strand, counting down.
TTTTCTGTACTCCGTCTTGATGGTGCCTACAAATCGAAAATAAGAAGCTTTTTTTTTTTTCCTTTCGTTCTTTGGTAGTCTTCCAAGATACTTAGAATCCTAGCAATGGCGTTTTGCCCAACTGGTTTCCCGAAGGTGTGCTGTCAGCCAGGAACATTTATCCTTCCCAGTGTTGCTCAGCCTGGATGGCCTGGCTTTGCAGCCCTTTATTCTCAAGAACTCTTCATGGCCAGAAGAGTTTTTTTCCTGCCAGATTATAAATGAAGCTATATCTTCTCTCCCTGGACTCCTGGCCCTTTCCCATCAGTTATGGTCTCCTGACCTCATAGCTTATGTCTTGAAGTTTAAATCTTGATTTAAAGATCTAATTAGGTTTTCCATGCCTCACCATGTTGGTTTGGGTCCCCTCTACCAGACAGAGTGTACTCTCCAAGTTCTAATTCCCATGTATTCTGTGTGCCAGTGATTGTGAATGAAAAGGAAATATTAAACATGCTATAATACTTGAAAAGTATGAAAATGAATACTAGTTATCTGCCCTTCTGAGGAATATGATCAGTTGAGAAAGGTGATTTTCTTATAATTGAGTTTATTTTATTTTTGACTGTGCTGGGTCTTTGTTGCTGTGCACTGGTTTTCTCTAGTTGCAGCGCACAGGCATCTTATTGCAGTGGCTTCTCTGTTGCAGAGCTAGGATCTTCTCACTCCTTTTGTCAAACTTTCCAAATCTCATCACAACTAGACTAAAATCCATATACCCAGTGCAGCAAACATCATTCCATGAACCAGCCAGAGTCACGTTTTAGAATTCCTACCACTTTCCCTTTTCTCTCTTGGGATATTTTGGTCTTCCTGCTAGTCCTTCAAAATGTCTTGCTCACTCCTCTTTTTTTTTTTTGGCCACACCACACAGCATGTGGGATCTCTTAGTTCACTGACCAGGGATCAAACCTGCACCCCCTGCATTGGAGGCAGAGCCTTAACCACTGGACTGCCAGGGAAGTCCCTCATTCTGCTTTTGGACTTTTGTTTCACCTGTTCCCTGTTGGTGAACTGCACATCCTCCAGTGTAGCTTACTTCCATATTTTATTCCTTACTACCTTGTTAGTGAGATCTTCCCAGATCTCCTATTCTAAAATAAGTGATTCTTTTACTTTCTGTCTACTTACTAGTTTTTTCCTCTTGCTTTTACTCATCACTACTTATATTGTTTCATATGCATCTCTTTGTTTTCTCTCTCTCAAGCAGGGTGTAAGCAATAAGTGGACAGTTATTTATTGCTTTATCTACCTACCTACTAGGTAGCTACTTGTCTATCTGTAATATTTAAAAGACTGCTTGTCACATAGCAAGTGCTCAGTTGCTACTTGCAGCAAAAAGTAAGTGAAAGAATTAGTATATATAACCACGGTTACCATAATCTAGTGACACTGCCTTAAATCTTCCCTGTTTATGGTCTGAATTTCTCACTGGTATTCCACTATAGTCACCCTTCAAATGCTCCTTGACCAGACTTCCTAAAACACCAGCCAATCATGCCAGTTCCATATTTGAAATAGTCTTTACTAATTCTTCCTGACTCTTTTAGGAGTCCCTCCTCTGTATATCTCAATACAATTTGGGTGAACATCTGTTGTAGCACTTGTCACACTGTTTTAAATGACACATTTTTGGTGTCCTTCACCAGACGGCAAACCTTTAAAGGCCTTAACTAAGGAATGTGATGGTTTACATCCCTGTAGCCCTTCAACATTTACGGACATGCTTCATGTGCATTTTATAATTTTATGCAGATTATTAGAATGCCTTTTTATAAGAGAAAATTGAGATTTTTGAGAAACTAAGTGACTTCTGAAAAATCCCACATATGGAATGAAGTACATTTTAAATTAATTCTTCAAATTTCAGGATTATTTTGCCCTTCTCCGTACAACTAAAATGCATTCTGAACAAGGAAGAGTTCTTAGGTTTGGCATTCAGGGACCTTAATTTGAATTTAAGCCTCTTTACCAAACCTACAAGTGCCATCTCCTCTAAATATTCTAAAATATAATCATTAAAATTTGAAAAAATATTACTGATATGTCACTTTCTCCTTCTCAGAATTTTTTTTCCTCCCATATGTAATAGTCCCAGTAAATCTGTAATACTTCTCACTTTTTTCCTTGTCTTGATCCTACCTTTTGTTCAAAGTTCTGCTAAAAAGCCATCAACATTAAGATGAATTATCTGATACAGTAACTGAACTACCTACTTTGAACTAACATAATATTTTATCTGTCTATATCTTTTGGAAATATTAAATTTCGAGACTCTATATGTTATTAGAAAAAGCAAAAGCTTAAAACCTATGTATATAAAAGATAAAGTGCTAGTAACTGGAGCTTTAATATATTTAGGCAGTATTGAGTTAGATTTGTCTTTAGTTTCTCAACAGGCCATATGTTTGCATATCTATTAAGATTAAACTGATCTGTACATAGGGGAAAACAGATGACTTACCTACAAAGGTACATATTAAAGGGTGGAAAGGTGACTACACAGTGGTCAGGAATCCAGATTCCTTCTGCTGCTGCACAGTCTATGCCACAAGACTCCCATTCTCAAGATGCTTCTGAGTGGCATTAGTGTTCTAGAAATAAAGAGGACAGACAGGAGAAATGCCACAGCATCAATAACAAGATGGATATACTTGACCTAAAAGAATGTGTTAAGATTGAAACTCAGTGTATGGACAGCAGTATATCAGACAAATACCATTGTAGTTATGTTTACATCAGACAAAACAGACCTAAGAGAAAAAAACTACTGGAAATAAAGAGGATTACCACATAAAATATAATTTTAATTTTATATCATCAGGAATATATGACAATTTAAAATTGTTAAGCCCCTAGCAATGTAGCTACTGAAATATATATATATGTATATATATATATGTATATTTTAGTAAAAACTGTCAGAATTAAATGAAAAATATATGAATCTATTCAATACACAATCATAATGGAAGACTTTAATATAACTTCTTTAGTAACTGATAGACAAAAGGGAAATTATTTTTTTAATAAACTTAAAAAAAATATTTATTTTTGACTGTGTGGGTCTTTGATGCAGTGTTCGGGCTTGTCATTGCTATGCGTGGGCTTTCTCTAGTTTCAGCAAGCAGAGGCTACTCTAGTTGCTGTGTGTGGGCTTGTTGTGGTGGCTTCTTTTGTTGTGGAGCACAGGCTCTAGACCACATGAGATTCAGTAGTTGTGGCGCACAGGCTCAGCTGCCTGGAAGCATGTACTGGACCAATTCCTGGGCAGGGCTTGAACCTGTATCCTCTGCATTGGAAGGCAGATTCCCAACCACTGGACAGGGGGAGTTCCAAAAGAGAAATTATTAATAAAATGACTGAACATATGAACATAATGATCTACAAGCTTGAACTAAAGGATATATGTATAAAACATCTGCAGAGTGCATAGCCCTTATAAACACAGACCCAAGAGACCTAAAAAAATTAAATCCATATTGGACCAATATAGAAAAATCTCAAGAAATTTAAGAGATTGTGTTCTGGGACCACAGTATAATTACATTAGAAAGCAACACAAGAGATAAGTTACCAAAACTCCACCTGTTTGGAAATTTCCAGAATACAGCTAAATAACACTTGGATCAAAGAAGAAATTATAACCTAAATAAAAGAATATTTAAAACTGAATGAGAATGAAAAACCACATATTTATAAGCATGGAATGTGAGTTGAACTTTATTTATAGGTAAATGCTTAGCTTTACATGCTTTTATTTATTTATTTTTTTATTATGTATAGCATTTTATTTATTTATTTTTTTTTTCTCTTTTTTTAATTAGTTTTGCCAAACAATGACATGATATCACCATGGGTTTACATATGCTCCCCCTCCAGAACCCCCCTCCCTCTTCCCTCCCCCCAGGAAATCTCATTGCACCAGC
>ML661898.1:5153291-5311626 GCA_007570785.1 Antilocapra americana | reverse complement strand
CTCGTTACCGTCTTTCTAAATTCCATATATGTGCGTTAATATACTGTATTGTTGTTTTTGCTCTGGCTTACTTCACTCTGGATAATGGGCTCCAGTTTCGTCCATCTGAGTAGAACTGCTTCAAATGAATTTTTTTTTAATGCTGAGTAATATTCCATTGTGTATATGTACCACAGCTTTCTTATCCATTCATCAGTTGATGGGCATCTAGGTTGCTTCCATGTCCTGGCTATTGTAAACAATGCAGCAATGAACATTGGGGTACACGTGGCTCTTTCAATTCTGGTTTCCTCAGTGTATATGCCCAGCAGTGGGATTGCTGGGTCATATGGCAGGTCTATTTGCAGTTTTTTAAGGAACCTCCACACTGTTTTCCATAGTGGCTGTACTAGTTTGCAATCCCACCAACAGTGTAAGAGAGTTCCCTTTTCTCCACATCCTCTCCAGCATTTATTACTTGTAGATTTTTGGATGGCAGCCATTCTGAGCGGTGTAAAGTGATATCTCATTGTGGTTTTGATTTGCATTTCTCTGATAATGAGTGATGTTGAGCATCTTTTCATGTGTTTGTTAGCCATTTTTATGTCTTCTTTGGAGAAATGTCTGTTAAGTTCTTTGGCCCACTTTTTGATTGGGTCGTTTATTTTCCTAGAATGGAGCTGCAGGAGTTGCTTGTATATTTTTGAGATTAATTGTTTGTCCGTTGCTTCATTGGCTATTATTTTCTCCCATTCTGAAGGCTGTCTTTTCACCTTGCTTATAGTTTCCTTTGCTGTGCAGAAGCTTTTAATTTTAATTAGGTCCCATTTGTTTATTTGTGCTTTTATTTCCAATATTCTGGGAGGTGAGTCATGTAGGATCCTGCTTTGGTTTATGTCAGAGAGTGTTTTCCCAATGTTATCCTCTAGGAGTTTTATAGTTTCTGGTCTTATGCTTAGATCTTTGATCCATTTTGAGTTTATCTTTGTGTATGGTGTTAGAAAGTGTTCTAGTTTCATTCTTTTACAAGTGGCTGTCCAGTTTTCCCAGCACCACTTGTTAAAGAGGTTGTCTTTTCTCCATTGTATATTCTTGCCTCCTTTGTCAAAGATAAGGCTTTTATGAGAAAGAAAAAAAGCCTAAAAAATTAGGTGTCAAATCTTTCATTTAAAAATTAGAATAACAAACAAGTTCAAAGAAATCAAATGGATGGAGAGAAGAAAAAATAAGAGCAAAAATGAGTGAACAGAAAATAAGATATAATAGGAACAACAAATCCAAACCTTGGTTGTCCTAAAGCCTAATAAAATAGACAAACCCATGATGAGATTCATCAAGAGAAAGAGGATAAAAATGTGACAGAAGTATAAATATAGAAAATATTTTAAAAAATAAGAATATTAATATTAATAAGATCCATAAGATGATATTACTAATTAGTAAATAGTATAGAATTATATAACCAATATATATAAGAATATTATTAATTAATGTTGTTAATAAGAATAATAAGAGAATATTACAAATACACTGTAAACTTGAAAACGTCAATGAAATGGATAAGTTCTTATAAAAACATAACTTATCAAAACTGAATCGAGAAGGAGTAACTGTATTACACCTATATCTATTAAAAAATCCAGTGTTGCTAATCTTCTTACTAAAAACTTCAGGTCTAAGAGTTTTACTAGCAGGTTCAACTCAATATGTAACGAATTGGATAATTCTATTCTTAAATAATCTCTTTCAGAGAATAAAAAGGGAAATGGAACAATCCATAATTTCATTTTAGGAGGCTAGCATAGCATAATATAGGAGAAGGCAATGGCACCCCACTCCGGTACTCTTGCCTGGAAACTCCCCTGGATGGAGGAGCCTCGTAGACCGCCGTCCATGGGATCGCTAAAGTCAGACACAACTGAGCGACTTCACTCTCACTTTTCACTTTCATGCATTGGAGAAGGAAATGGCAACCCACTCCAGCGTTCTTGCCTGGAAAATCCCAGGGACGGGGAGCCTGGTGGGCTGCCGTCTATGGGGTCACACAGAGTCAGACACGACTGAAGCGACTTAGCAACAGCAGCAGCAGCATAGCATAGTATTGATACCATAACCTGATAATGAAGGTGTTATAAAGGAAAACTATTACTTTAGAATTTAGTTTCATAGATTATATAAAATCCTAAACATAGGATTAGGACATTGAATTCAGTAGTATATAAATATATTAATCCATCATAGCCAACTTGGATTTATCCTAGCCTTGAGTGTTTTGTTTAACATTAGCAAATCAATTAATGCAAATTACCATGTTAATGAGTTAAAATGTTGTGAGGAAAATGTGATAAAATTTGGCATCCCTTCTTCCTAAAACCTCAAACAACCTAGAAATAGAAGCCATAGGAGCTGTGTGTCACTCTGTGGCATGTAGTTGCTGACTTGTATGATTTTGATGCTGCATGTGCTTCTTACCTCACCTCAAGCTTTTGGCTTAAGAGCTTTCTCTAGAAGGCATAAGGGTTGTCAGTCTTTCCACAGACAGCTCAGAAAAGCTAAGCAGTTGATGCACAAGGCAACACGCAGTCAACGGGTTTAAGAACTCTTAGAAAAATATGTAAGTGGTGCAAATAACTAAAGAATATGAAATTAATAGAATGACCATGAAGTAACTTTTTCAGAAGAAGGCTTAATTTTGGAAGAGCATACCTTCTTTTGGTCACTAGACATCCATGAAGAATCACCTTTGTGAAGCGCTGAGCTTAAAACTGGATAGTAAATTGAACAAGACACAATTTGTACCCTTGATGAGGTCAAAGTGATAGAAAGAAGCATCACTGAAAAACAAGTTAAAACATATTGTATGAACTACTAAAATAGTGTTAAGGTAAGGTCTATGGAAACAGAGGAAAGAATGTCTAATATTGCCCAAAAGAGTCAAGTTAATTAATGGAGAATCTTGAGTGGTGATTTAAAGGCTAAATAGAATCTACAGAAAACAGAAGGATTGGAATGAGTGTTCTAGGAAGAGGAAACAAATACACAGAAATTAAAAGAGCATGCTGGAAGGAGAGTTGAGTCCATAGTCTGTAGTGGAGGGAATATAATGGGAGACCACAAAGACAGGAGTTTAGAGAGAGACCATAATACAGGCTTTGAGAGCTTTTGATCTGTTTAAAATATTCCAGTGACGTAATCAGCTGGGCATCAGAAATGTGGAAAAATCAGCTCTGAATCAGCAAAGAAAAATCTAGTACTGTACTTAATACCAATAGATTTGAGTCTGATGTTTTGAAGAGAGAATTTTCTTGAGGAGAACATGGATCTAATGTTTGTTCTTGAACCCTGAGTGGTTACAGCAGAAGGAGGAATTGTCAAACAGGATTAACCAGAATTTTCCCCTCTTAATGTCTAAGAAAAGGAAGATAATAATATAACACGGACTTGTTTGTGTGTTTAGCACTAGGTATCTAAGTCAGTGCTGCTCAGTAGACCCGACTTTAGTCACACATTAAGATTCTGAATTCCTCATTATTTAATGCATAGCTTTTCAATGATTTAATTACTTTAAAAAAAGATATTAGACAATGAAAACAAAGCAAAAGCAAAGAATATCTTCTGAAAACATTAAAGAACTCATGAGTAACACAGGCCATTTTCCTTCCTCAGGACATGAAAGTATTTTTGTATTTTCTCTTGTGCCATGGCACGGAAAATGATGCTTTATAGTGACAAATCTCATCAGGCCATCAATAATGAGGTTACCTATCTCAAAGCACATTGTCCTTTCCTACTGCTAGGATGGAAAGGTCAGGGTGAACTAATGATGTTAGATATAGATTACTTTTCAAGCAGAAACAGGCATTTTCAGAGCACCAAACAAGCTATGAAAGCCAACTCAGTATGGGATACATGATCATTTTACTGGTTTTTGAAAGATGAGATGAACTATAACCTTTAGAGCCTACATTTTGATAGTGATGAATTGATTAATCCCGCCACTTATTGCATCCTTCATCTGATGGCATTCTGAGTCACTAGTTTCTACAAAAGATTTCAGCCCAAGGAAATGATTCCTCTTCCTTCAGTGCTACCTTTACTATCAGAATAAAATTTTGAATGAAAGATTCAGAAGTGTTTTGTCCCAGCCAAGAATATTTTCAAATATTAAACATAATGTTTTAAATATATTTTAAAAATTATAGAAGAAGCCTAGCTGTCTGTCTTCTCTCTTTTTCACCTTCGGCTCTACTAGGGCAGAGCAACAGGTATTGTCAAGGGAAGAAAGAAGTAAAAGGTTTACAGATTCTGAAGTTTTCTTATATTAGATCAAAAGCTGGCAAACGTCTCCTGTAAATGGCCAGAGAGTAAAAATTTAGACTATATGAAACAGTTATACAGTCTTCATCTCAACTACTCAACTTTGCTATTGGAATACAAAAGCAGCCATGAACCTAGGTAAACAAATGAGTATAGTTGTAAAACTTAAGTTATGGGAGCTGAAATTTGAATTTCATATAGTTTTCATCTGTTACAAAATACTGTTTTATTTTTAAAAACAACTTTTTTTTTCCAACAATTAAAAAATACTAAAATCAACCCTAGTTTATGAGCCTAAAAGGAAGCAGGCAGCAGGCCAGAATTGGCTTGTGGGCAGCAGTTTGTCAACTCATGGATTGGACACTTATTGTGGGTAGGAATCTTAGTACACATGTAAAGTGTGCAAAAAACCTAACATTTTCAATTTCCTCCAGGATACAACTTATTTCATATTATAAGCTTCCCTGGGGTAGGTTTTGTCTTGTCATTGATCATTTGTCTTTGTCTTATCATTTGTCTTGGCATTGAGGTTAACATTTTAGGAAGTTGATATGTGGATAAGGCATCTTGATTTGGATATGGGTTAAGGGATACCTGTCCTCATTGATTCCCCTTGGTCCATGGTTATTGATCAAAATGGGAAACTCCTGAGTTATTCTGTGTTTCCCATAAAGCTTCTTCCTATTTCCCTGTCTTAGGCTTTTATCATTCTTGTTCCTTTGTCTCACTTCAGCATGGGAGAGTTGTGAGCTGCAAAGCTTTCTACTTAGATGTGCCGTGTAACCATACTGTTCTGGGGGCTTCCTGGGTCTCTATCTCAGAAATAGTGTATGCATTTGCTCTTCTTGGATTTTCACTAACCAGTACTCTCCTCACGGGAGCGTGGGAGGCAGAACACCTGACCATCCTTCCCAGAGGCATATCTACATCTGTATATTCGCTGCCGTGAGTGGAGAGCAGGGCAGCTGTGCATGAATGGGGTTGCTGCTGCTGCTGCTGCTGCTAAGTCGCTTCAGTCGTGTCCGACTCTGTGCAACCCCAGGGACTACAGCCCACCAGGCTCCCCCGTCTCTGGGATTCTCCAGGCAAGAACCCTGGAGTGGATTGCCATTTCCTTCTCCAATGCATGAAAGTGAAAGTGAAGTTGCTCAATCGTGTCCGATTCTTAGTGACCCCATGGACTGCAGCCTACCAGGCTCCTCTGCCTGTGGGGTTTTCCAGGCAAGAGTACTGGAGTAGGGTGTCATTGCTTTCTCTGTGAATGGGGTTAGGTTAGGGGAAATGTTGGGCCAAAGTGAAAAAGAAGCACTAAGGACATTGTGGTGAATAATTAAATAATGAAACAATGTCTATCTTTCTTTGAACACAGTTTTATACACTGCATTCTTTATTACAGAATATGACTAAAATCCTCCTTGGTGCCAAAATGACTGGGGGTATTCGGTGAGCGTAACGGACATGGTTCTTTCCTTCATGAAGTTTACAGTGCAATGGAAGACAGGTGGCAATCATTCAACCTCAAAATTAATCATCACAAATGGTGACTCTGCCACAGGGGCCAGGTTACACTTTGACTGTTGTTCACATTAATGCTGAATGAATCAGACAAAGTGGCAGTTATGAATTTGAGCAGGTATGTTAATTTGGAGGGTAAACTCTGCTGGAAAACTCTCTCTTTCTGTTTCTCTCTCTCTATCCTGTTCCCTCTTCTACCCAAACATGTACAAAAACATTTGTTTGTGGACTCAGAGAAACATACCTGGACTCAGAGAAACAAAGAGAAGATAAGCTAATCTTAAATAGATGTGAAATGTCTTCAACCTTTGATTCTGAAAATTAGTACTTAGATATTAAAAACTGAAGGGAAAAACACAAATTTTCTTAGAATATTGAAGCTTTCCTATGCAGGCATAATTATAATTTTATTCTCTTTTAGGTGCAAGTGTAGATATAAAACTCCCAGAAACTTTCCAAACAGCTAGAGTGGAGGGTACTGCAGATTTTGTGTATAAAGATTATTTGGTTTAGAATGCAGTGACAGTTTAGAGCTTTCAGAATCTGTATGAAATACTGAATTACATCAGAAATTTTGTGAATCAATTACCTTATCAAGACTGTTTTGAAGTCTCCCTAGTCTTCTACTAGGTCAGGATTACTTTTCAGCACAGAAAAAATATGAATTATATTGGATTTACTTCTAGTAAGAAATAGAACTCAGCTCACAATTTCAAAGTATGGGGCAAAAATATTACCTAAGTTTAAATATTTGAGGATAGATTAGTGATGTTGAGACCTTCTGATAATAGAATAAGTTAGATAGTATGCAGTTTGCTTTCAATAACTTCTAGAAATATCTCCAGTTTCTCTGAAACTATATTTTATTCTGTTATTCTATATGTGCATCTTAATGGCAGTTACTGATTTACTGGATAAATAGGCAGATTAAATAGTAAAAGGAAAATAATGTAGGAAGTTTCTCTGAAAATATTTGAAGAAATGCTTAAGATATCTGTGACTGTGGTATTAGTATTCATAGTTGTTCAGTAGAAAGAGTAAAATCGATTTGATCTCCTTCCTGAAATACCATTTTAATTCTTTTACCCTATGCAGAACATGCATTTTTAATTGAACAGCACCAGATTTCACTTGAAACTTAAAATTTCTATCCTCTTTCAAAACAATGAACTTTTATTTGATTCCACATCTGGTAACTTCTTCCTGAGACTCCCTTCACTGTTCTCACATTTCACCAGTTCTCAGTGCAAGAACCCCAGGCCATACCTCTATCATCACTCTGAGAGGAATGGAAGGTCCCAGATCCTAGGTTAGCCATGAAATAAAAAGTACGGCTGGGAGGAAAGTTAAGAATTCACTTTGGGGATAATCATTCATTGTCAAGAAAACCTTTTCTCTGATACACCTAGTAAACACTCATAGCACCTCATGTTCCTTTCAGTGTCTTCATTTAACAGTCTAGTTGATGATTCTAGTGACTCAGCTCAGTTCAGTTGCTCAGTCGTGTCTGACACTTCGTGACCCCTTGGATCAGAGCAGGTCAGGCCTCCTTGTCCATCACCAACTCCCAGAGTCTACTCAAACTCATCTCCATAGAGTCAGTGATGCCAGCCAACCATCTCATCCTCTGTCATCCCCTTCTCCTCGTGCCTTCAATCTTTCCCAGCATCAGGGTCTTTTCAGAAGAGTCAGATCATCACATCAGGTAGACAAAGTATTGGAGTTCCAGCATCAACATCAGTCCTTCCAATAAATATTCAGGACTGATCTCCTTTAGGATGGACTGGTTGGATCTTCTTGCTGTCCAAGACTCTCAAGAGTCGTCTCCAACACCATAGTTTAAAACCTTAAATTCTTCAGTGTTCAGCTTTCTTTATAGTCCACCTATCCATACATGACTACTGGAAAAACCATAGCCGTGAAGAGATGGACCTTTGTTGGCAAAGTAATGTCTCTGCTTTTTAATATGCTGGTTAGGTTGATTATAACTTTCCTTCCAAGAAGAAAGCGTCTTCTAATTTTATGGCTGCAATCACCATCTGCAGTGATTTTGGAGCCCAAAAAAATGAAGTCAGCCACTGTTTCCCCATCTATTTGCCATGAAGTGATGAGACCGGATACTATGAACTTAGTTTTTTGAATGTTGATCTTTAAGCCAACTTTTTCACTCTCCTCTTTCACTTTCATCAAGAGGCTCTTTAGTTCTTCTTCACTGTCTGCCATACTGGTGGCATCATCTGCATATCTGAGGTTATTGATATTTCTCCCAGCAATCTTGAATCCAGCTTGTGCTTCCTCCAGGCCAGTGTTTCTCATGATGTACTCTGCATATAAGTTAAGTAAGCAGGGTGACAATATACAGCCTTGACATACTCCTTTTCCTATTTGGAACCAGTCTGTTGTTCCATGTCCACTTCTAACTGTTGCTTCCTGACCTGCATACAAATCTCTCAAGAGGCAGGTTAGATGGTCTGGTATTCCTATCTCTTTCAGAATTTTCACAGTTTATTGTGATCCACACAGTCAAAGGCTTTGGCATAATCAATAAAGTAGAAATAGATGTTTTTTTGGAATTCTCTTGCTTTTTCGATGATCCGGCAAATGTTGGCAATTTGATCTCTGGTTCCTCTGCCTTTTCTAAAACCAGCTTGCATGTCTGGAATTTCATTGTTCATGTATCGCTGAAGCCTGGCTTGGAGAATTTTGAGCATTACTTTACTAGCGTGTGAGATGAGTGCAATTGTGTGATAGTTTGAACATTCTTTGGCATTGCCTTTCTTTGGATTGGAATGAAAACTGACCTTTTCCAGCTCTGTGGCCAGTGCTGTGTTTTCCCAATTTGCTGGCATACTGAGTACAGCACTTTCACAGCATCATCTTTCAGGATTTCAAATAGCTCAACTGGAATTCCATCAGCTTCACTAGCTTTGTTCGTAGTGATGCTTTCTAAGTGTCTAGCTCTAGGTGAGTGATCACACCTTCGTAATTATCTGGGTCATGAAGATCTGTTTTGTACAGTTCTTCTGTGTATTCTTGCCACTTCTTCTTAATATCTAATGCTTCTGTTAGGTCCATACCATTTCTGTCCTTTATTGAGCCCATCTTTGCATGAAATGTTCACTTGGTATCTCTAATTTTCTTGAGGAGATCTCTAGTCTCTCCCACTCTGTTGTTTTCCCCTATTTCTTTGCACTGATCACTGAGGAATGCTTTTTTATCTCTCCTTGCTATTCTTTGGAACTCTGCATTCAAATGGGTATATCTTTCCTTTTCTCCTTTGCTTTTCACAGCTTCTTTTCACAGCTATTTGTAATAAACTTCACTTAGGTCATTCCTTGTTTTTTATTTTTTATTTTTTTATTGGTTTTGCCATACAATGACATGATATCGCCATGGGTTTACATATGCTCCCCCTCCAGAACCCCCCTCCCTCCTCCCTCCCGATTCCCTCCCCCTGGGAAATCTCGGTGCACCATCCCGCAGCATCAATCCTCTGCTGGTGATTGATTTCACATATGACAATCAGCATGTTTCAATGCCATTCTCCCATATCATCCCACCCTTGCCCTCTTCCACGTGTCTGTTCTATAGATCTGCATTCCTTTTGCTGTCTCTCATGCAGGGTTCTCGTTACCATCTTTCTAAATTCCATATATATGCATTAGTATACTGTATCGTTGTTTTTCCTTCTGGCTTACTTCACTATGGATAATAGGCTCCAGTTCCGTCCACCTAAGTAGAACTGATTCAAATGAATTTTTTTTTAATGCTGAGTAATATTCTATTGTGTATATGTACCACAGCTTTCTTAAAAACTGCAAATAGACCTGCCATATGACCCAGCAATCCCACTGCTGGGCATATACACCGAGGAAACCAGAATTGAAAGAGCCACGTGTACCCCAATGTTCATCGCCATATTGTTTACAATAGCCAGGACATGGAAGCAACCTAGATGCCCATCAACTGACGAATGGATAAGGTCATTCCTTGTTACATGAGGACTTGCCATGGGTTAGAGAAGAGGGAGAAGTAGCAGTTTCTATGAAAGTGAAAAGTGAAAGTGGCTTAATAATATCCAACTCTTTGCGACCTCATGGACTATACAGTCTATGGAATTCTAGGCCAGAATACTTGAGTGGGTAGCCTTTCCTTTCTCCAGGGGATCTGCCCAATCCAGGGATTTAATCCAGGTCTCCTGCATTGCAGGCAGATTCTTTACCAGCTGAGCCACAAGGGAAGCCCAGTTTCTATGATGGTATATTTAAATATATATATATATAATTGTGTTACACATACAATTAACTCTTTAGAGTAGTCTTACAGTTATTTTTTTCTTATAGTTGTAGTCTAAAATTTAAAACTTAGTTTTCACAATAGCAAACCTAGGCAAATGACCATGTCTACAATCTCTCCTTCCTTGACTTACATTCTTGAGATTTCCCTTTGTGTTTCTTTTTCACTTAAAAATGTGATACTGGACTTCCCTTGTGGTCCAGTAGTTAAGACTCCACTCTTTCAATAGAGAGGACATGGGTTTGATTCCTGGTCAGGGAAATTCTGCATGGGGGTGGTGGCCAAAAATTAATTAACTTTTAAAAAGAGACTAAAAAATTTTAATGCAATATTATACTCTTGATATTTTAGGCTGTGGGTTTCTGTTATCAGAGGAAGGGCAAAATAAAAACAGAAAGAATTAATTGTAGAGATTACTTATCCATAAAACTGCATGGTAAAAGTCTTTCATCATTCAAGTTTTATTTTTGAAAAAGAAAAATAAGTATTGTACTAGTGAAAGTCTTTGTTTTTGATAGGAAAATCTAGAAAGAATTGCAAAAAATGATACAAATTTCAACTTTGGTAGAGGAAGTATGATTCTATTCAGGTCTTTAAAACAGTCTCCCTGTTACCAACCTGGGTTCTTGGACTGTCTTTAAGGCATGGCTTTACTGGTACTCGTGCTGGAACATCAGGAAGTGAAACCAACTAACAGATGCCCTTGCTCACTCACTCCCTTAGGGGGAGCAAGCCGGTTCCTTCTATAGAGTAAGGATAGGGCCAGGGCCAGGAATCTGGACAGAGAAGTGGCTTGGGTGGTTTGCCCACCCCCTGGTGTGTGTACCCTGATCTTGCTCCCACTCCTCAGAAGTGGCAGGAGGTTTTGGTCTTTTTATATCTTGTTTATAATTGCCCCAACTGTGCATGCATAGTTATTTTTCATCTCTTATAGTTTCTTTATGTTTTGTTGCTCGAGGAAAAGTTTGTCCAGGTGCAAGCACTACAGCATTGGTCCCAGATTTTAGGCCCAAGCCTGTTACATCCCCACTCTGGCTAATTTTCCCCACCATGCTCCAACAAATACAAAACAGAAATCTGCATTTCAAGAAGATAAGCAAAGACAAATAAATTGGGTTATGTTTAATTAGTGTTTATTAATGTTAATTTTAAATAATCACAGTTTTGATAAAATATATTTGCATCTTCTATATACCTTACTGAAGGCAAGAGGCTGCTGCAATCTCAGCCCAGAGACAGCATCTTCCACCAAACTGTGAGGAGGCTCCCAACTTCTAACCAAGTCTTCCTGAGATCCTGGATGGTTGAAATCCACCAGGAGGGTCACAGCCTGAGATCAGCTCTCCAGAGGATACATAGGGCACGCCTGAGATGGTGCTCATGCAGCACCCCCAGGAAACTGATCAGCCAGGACAGGGAGGTGATTAAGACGCATGGCCCACCTGGGACAGTGTGCTGGCCAAGCACCTGGTTGCCTGAGCTGCTCAGACCTGGGAAGGGCACAAAATGTACACCCAAGCCACAGAGACTAAGCCAGAACAGTGTCTGAATATCTCCTGTGGAGGTACAGGTCAGCAGTGGCCTGCCACAGGGGCAGGGGCTCTGGGTGCAGCAGAGCTGGGTATGCCATTAGCCCTCTTGGAAGAGGTCACCATTAACCCCACCATAACTTACACAAGACTGGGGAAATAAACACTTGGAGGGCATCAACAAAACCTTGTGTGCACCAGGACCCAGGAGAAATGAGCAGTGGTCACACAAGAAACTGACCCAGACATGCCCATGAGTGTCCAGGAGACTGGCAGAGGCATGGGTTGGTGGTGGCCTGCTGCAGGGTCAGGACACTGGGAATGCAGCAGTGAGTGCATGGGACCTTTAGAAGGAGGTCACCATTATCTTCATTCCCTCCACCATAGTTTGGCCTGAGGTCAAGCAGGAGGGAGGGAACACAGCCTCGCCCCTCAACAGAAAATTGGATTAAAGATTTACTGAACATGGCCCCACCCATTAGAACAAGACCCAGTTTCCCCCTCAGTCAGTGTCTCCCGTCAGGAAGCTTCCATAAGCCTCTTAACTTTATTCATCAGAGGGCAGACAGAATGAAAAACCACAGTCACAGTAAACTAACCAAACTGATCACATGGATCACAGCCTTTTCTAGCTCAATGAAACTATGAGACATACCTTGTAGGGCCACCCAAGACAGACAGGTCATGGTGGAAAGTTCTGACAAAACGTGATCCACTGGAGAAGGGAATGGCAAACCACTTCAGTATTCTTGCATGAGAATCCATGAACAACATGAAAAGGCAAAACGATATGATACTGAAAGATGAACTCCCCAGGTCGGTAGGTGCCCAATATGCTACTAGAGATCAGTGGAGAAATAACTCCAGAAAGAATGAAGAGATGGAGCCAAAGCAAAAACAACACCCAGTTGTGGATGTGACAGGTGATGAAGTTAAAGTCCGATGCTTTAAAGAGCAATATTGTATAAGAATCTGGAATGTTAGGTCCATGAATCAAGGCAAATTGGAAGTGGTCAGACAGGAAATGGACAGAATGAACATCGACACATTAGGAATCAGGGAACTAAAATGGGCTGGAATGGGTGAATTTAACTCAGATGACCATTATATCTACTGCTGTGGACAGGAATACCTTAGAAGAAATGGAGTAGACACCACAGTCAACTAAAGAGTCTGAAGTACAGTACTTCAAAGCAATCTCAAAAACAACAGAATGATCTCTATTCATTTCCAAGGCAAACCTTTCAATATCACAGTAATCGAAATCTATGTCCCAACCAGTAATGCTGAAGAAACTGAAGTTGAATGGTTATATGAAGACCTACAAGACCTTCTAGAAGTAATACCCAAAAAAGATGTCCTCTTCATTATCGGGGACTGGAATGCAAAAGTAGGATGTCAGGAGCTACCTGGAGTAACAGACAAATTTGGCCTTGGAGTACAAAACAAAGCAAGTCAAAGGATAATACAGTTTTACCAAGACAACACACTGATCATAGCAAACACCCTTTTCCAACAACACAAGAGAAGACTCTACACATGGACATGACCAGATGGTCTATACTGAAATCAGATTGATTATATTCTTTGCAGCCAAAGATGGAGAAGGTCTAAACAATCAGACTGAGAGGTGACTGTGGCTCAGATCATGAACTCCTTATTGCCAAATTCAGACTTAATCTGAAGAAAGAGAAAACCACTAGACTATTCAGGTATAACCTAAATCAAATATCTTACGCTTATACAGTGGAAGTGACAAATAGATTCAAGGAATTAGACTTGATAGACAGAGTACCTGAAGAACTGTGGACAGAGGTCATGACATTGTACAGGAAGCAGTGATCAAGACCATTCCCAAGTAAAAGAAATACAGAAAGGCAAATGGTTGTCTGATGAGGCCTTACAAATAGCTGAGACTAGAAGAGAAGTAAAAGGCAAAGAAGAAAAGGAAAGATAAACTCATTTGAATACAGAGTTCCAAAGAATAGCAAGGAGAGTTAAGAAAGTCTTCCTCAGCAATCAGTGCAAAAGAAATAAAGGAAAACAAGAGTGGAAAATACTAGAGATCTCTTGAAGAAAGTTAGAGATATCAAGGGAATATTTCATGCAAAGTTGAGCACAATAAAGGACATAAATGGTAGGGAACTAACAGAAGCAGAAGATATTAAGAAGAGGTGGCAAGAATACACAGAAGAACTGTACAAAAAGATCTTCATTACCCAGTTAAACACAATGGTGTGATCACTCATCTAGAGCCAGATATCCTGGAATGTGAAGTTAAATGGGCCTTAGGAAGCATCACTACGAACAAAGCTAGTGGAGGTGATGGAATTCCAGTTGAGCTATTTCAAACCCAAAATATGATTCTGTGAAAGTGCTGCACTCAATATGCCAGCAAATTGGGAAAACTTAGCAGTGGCCACAAGACTGCAAAAGATGTTTCCACTCCAATCCCAAAGAGAGGCAATGCCAAAGAATGTTCAAACTACTGCATAATTGCACTCACCTTACACGCTAGCAAAGAAATGCTCAAAATTCTCCAAGCCAGTCTTCAAGAGAATGTGATCCTTGAACTTCCAGATGTTCAAGCTGGATATAGAAAAGGCAGCAGAACTAGAGATCAAATTGCCAACATCTTCTGGATCATGAAAAACTCAAGACAGTTCCAGAAATCATCTACTTTTGCTTTACTGACTACGTCAAAGCCTTTGACTGTGTGGATCACCACAAACTGCAGAAAATTCTTAAAGAGATGAGAATACCAGACCACCTGACCTGTCTTCTGAGAAATCTATATGCAGGTCAAGAAGCAACAGTTAAAATTGGACATGGAACAACAGACTGATTCCAAAAAGGGAAAGGAGTACATCAAGGCTGTATATTGTCACCCTGCTTATTTAACTCATATGCAGAGTACATCATGTGAAATGTTGGGCTGGATGAAGTATATGCTGGAATCAAGACTTCTGGGAGAGATACCAATAACTTCAGATACACAGATGACACCACCCTTATGGCAGAAAGCAAAGAAGTAAAGAGCCTCTTGATAAAAATGAAAGAAGAGAGTGAAAAATCGGCTTAAAACTCAACATTAAGAAAACTAACAGTATAGCATCTGGTCCCATCACTTCATATTAAATAAATGGGGCAACAATGGAAACAGTGACAGACTTTATTTTTAGGGCTCCAAAATCACTGCAAATGGTGACTGAAGCCTGAAGTTAAAATACACTTTCTACTTAGAAGAAAAGCTATGACCAACCTAGCCAGCATATTAAAAAGTAGAGAAGTTACTTTACCAACAAAGTTCCAGCTAGTCAAAGCTATGGTTTTTCCAGTAGTCATGTATGGGTGTGAGAGTTGGAGTATAATGAAAGCTGAGCCAAAGAATTGATGCTTTTGAACCATGGTGTTGGAAAAGACTCTTAATAGTCCCTTGGACTGCAAGGAGATCCAAACAATCAATCCTAAAGGAAATCAGTCCTGAATGTTCATTGGAAGGACTGTTGCTGATGCTGAAACTCCAATACTTTGGCCACCTTATGCGAAGTACCGACTCACTGGAAAAGACCCTGATACTGGGAAAGATTGAAGACGGGAGGAGAAGGGGATGACAGAGGTTGAGATGGTTGGATGGCATCACCAATGCAATGGACATGAGTTTGAGTAGGCTCTGGGAGTTGGTGATGGACAGGGAAGCCTGGTGTGCTGCACTCCATGGGGTCACAAAGAGTTGGACATGACTAAGTGACTAAAGTGAACTGAGTGATGCACCTTACATACATTTTACATAGTAAGTGAATACTTTCATTGCCACATTGTTAAGGAAGTTAGCCGTATGGTCTGCGACCAGGAGATTAGATTTTTGGTGCAGTCTGTGATATCCACTAGCTGTGGGATCTTGGAAAAGAATGCATGGGCCTCAATTTCATTATCTGAAAATCAGAAATTTTAAATGGATTACTTCCAAGCATCCTGCCAGTCCTAAAAGTCTGTAATTTGAAATACACATTTGATCATTTTTAACTGTTCATGCAAATTTGCATATGTCTTTACTTTGGATCATTACTTCACTTGATGCTGGATTCCTATTCAGAAAAACAAAGCTCATTTATAACAGTTTCCTCAGGGAGCCTCTGAGGTTATATACTTTACAATATAATTTTCTCTTGGGCCTTTGGGTGAAGTGGTTGGACAATCCATGTGAATAGTTTCTAAGGTTATTTCATGTAAGACTTAAGACCTGAGCAGACAAGCAGGCTAGGGTTTGGTAGATAGTAGGGGAGGCCAGGAACCAGGAGACTTAAGTGATTGATGGAGAACAGTAAACATTCGGGCAAGTTTATTTGTCTTAAATCAGTAGAGCAAGGATATGTTCTCATGCCAGAACCAGTCACCACCTGAAATGTTAAGTGTTGGTCGCTCAGTTGTATGAACCATTCAGCACACAAAGTGTTAAGTGTTTGTTGCTCAGTTGTATCTGACTTTTGCGACCCCACGGACTGTAGCCCACCAGCCTCCTCTGTCCATGTAATTCTCCAATCCAGAATACTGGAGCCATTCCCTTCTCCAGGGGATCTTCCCAACCCAGGGATCGAACCTGGGTCTCCTGCATTGCAGGCAGACACTTCACCATCTGAGTCACCATGGAAGTCCTCAGCATGCAAAAGTGCAGGATTGAGGAACACATAGATCCCAAAAGGACCAAAATACATAATAGGCTAGATATGATACCATTGTACAAACAGGAGTTGGCAAACTTTTTCTGTTTAAGAGCCAGATACTAAATATTTTAGGACATACAGTCTTTGTCCCAACTGTTCAACTCTGCAGTTGTAGCACAAAAGCTACCATAGACTATATGTAAATGAATAAGCAAGGCTATGTTCAAATAAACCTAATTTACGGACATTGAATTTTTAATTTCATATAACACATGTTATGAAATATACTTCTTTTGATCTTTTCAACCACTTAAAAAGGTAAAAATCTATTCTTAGCTGGTGGGCCATACAAAAGCAGATGGCCAGCCAGATTTGGCCTGCAGGCTGTTGTTTGCCAACCTCTGATAACATAATAGCCAAATTGGAGGCTTTTGAAATATGAATGAGTCTTTAATATGTTAATTTTTGTAAATTACTATCAGCTAAAATTTTTGTATTTTGAATGTTGTTTTATTGCTTTCAGTCATAGGCTGTAATTCAAACTAGCTCCGAGAAATTTTACTGAACCCTAATTTAAGAAATAAGGAAGGCAAGCTTTAATAACCACATGTATAATTTGTGAGATCTATTTTATCCATATTATTTGAACACATTCCATTTTTTAGGTTGAAATGTTCCCTTGCAATGGTATTTGCAGTCTTCATTAATTTGATAATCATATATAGTAATTATAGTTTCCTATCAATGTTCCAGTCATAATCGTCATTTTATAGACTTTTGCAATTATTTTCTAAAATAATAGTTGCATTTTATATACAAATGAAGTGATCAATAGTTAATTTAGTCAAGATTTCATACCTAGACAATCAAATTGAAAGCATGTTTTTTAAAATACTCTATTTCATTGACTCAGATATGTTTTCCTTTAGTAAAACAAAAGAAAACTTGGTTCATGTTCATATTGGGTCAAATTCTGAATTGATTGTTGTTGCTGTTTAGTTGCTAAGTTGGGTCCAACTCTTTGCAACCCCATGGACTGCAGCACGCCAGGCTTCTCTGTCCTTCACTATCTCCCTGAGGTTGCTCAAACTCATGTCCATTGAGTCAGTGATGGCATCCAACCATCTCATCCTCTGTCACTCCCTTCTGCTTTTGCCCTCAGCATCGGGATCTTTTCCAGTGAGTCAGCTCTTCACATCAGGTGGCCAAAGTATTGATAGTGAATTGACAGTTAGGCTAATCTTGTATTCTTTCATCAATCTTTTTATTTTGAGGAAATGTTTTTGTAGAATTTATATGAAAATTTAAAAATAGTGAAAAACAGAACTAAACATTCAAAAAAGAGATAAATACAGAGTTATTTTAAGGCCATAATGAAGTACAGAAATAACTGTATGACTATTTCCAAGGTCAACAGTTTTTAACAATCACATCCCTATTTAATTCAATCACAATATTTTGAAGGATCTTAGTACATTTAATAAAAACTGGAAGTGCATTCATCTATTCAGTCAATCATTATATATTTATTAAGCATCTACATATGCCAAACAATATGTTCTGCTTAGAAATACAGAGAAAGTGTTGGAGAAAGACAGATCCTCCTTTCTGTCTTCAATCTCATCAAAGACAAAAATTTATTAAACGAGCAAACACGTATCTTTCTTTTTTAATTTTTATTTTTTTGGCTGTGCCAGGTCTTAGTTGCAGTACAAGGGATCTTTGGTCATTTTTGTAGCATGTGGTATTTTTAGTTGCAGCATGCAAACTCTTAGTTGTGTTAAAAATGCATGCTGTGAGAAAAAGACAAAGGATTCCACAGATTTGTAAAATAGTGTCCATTTTAGCGTGGAGAGTCAGGGAAGACTTTTGAATTGAAACAGAATCCTATGGACAGAGGAGCCTGGGAAGCTACAGTCCATAGGGTCGCACAGAGTCAGAAATGACCGACGCAACTTAGCATGCACGCGCATAGCAATACAAAGCTAGTGACATGAAGAGCAGGGGCCAGAACTCTCGTAGCCCTGAGACTGGAGAGCATGTGGTACTCATGCCTGTATGCAGCAGAGGGATAGCAGCCCAAACTCACTGTGGTGACAGGCAGAGGGAAGATCATGTAGATGGAGTTGGCATGTGGAGAGTTTTGGCCTTCATTCTAGGAGTCATGAAAGTTTTAAGCAATGGAATGAAATGATGTGATTTTATCATGTGGAGACTAGAATGCAGTGGGAACAAAAGTGACCTGGGGAGTCCAGTGAAAAGGGCACTGAATGTTGATAACATTTTAAACTAAGATGGTTGCTGAAGAGAGAAAGAGAAGTAGGCAGACATTAGTGATACCATGGATGGCTCTTCAAGGGATATACTAAATGAATTAAGATGGAGAAAGACAAATACTATATGACTTCACTCATATATGGAACATAACAAATACACACAAAATAAGTGCGCAAATCAAACAAACACATAGAAGAAGGGGAGGTGGTGGTAGAAGGTGAAATGAGTAAAGGGGATCGAGTACTTGCTGATGGATGGAAAATACATTTTTGGTTATGATCACATTGCTGTAGGGCATCCAGAGGTAGAATATAATGCCATACACAGGAAACTTCTATAACATTACAAATCAGTGTTACCCAATTAAAAAATTTAAAAGGTTGGGAATCTAAAAAAAAAGAAAAACAGGAGCATAAACTTAATTGTTTCATGCCATAATATGACAGTCATTTTTTTAACTGACATGCTTCCCTAGATTCTAGATAGTTACATTTTTACTACAGGAACTTTTAAAATGTCCTTTCTCCATGGTGGCCACATGTCCCTGGCCTCTCCTTTTTTTTTTCTTTTTCTCTTTTGTTGTTGTTTATTAATTTTTTATTATGGTAAAAATATAAAATCCACAATCTTAACCATTTTTAAGTGTACGCTTAGTAGCATTAAGTACATTTACAAGGTTTTTTAACAGTCACCACTATTCCAGAACATTTTCATCACCCCAGAAAGAACCTACATATTTATTAATCAGTAACCCCTGCCTCCAGCCCTTAGTGACTTTCTTCTTCAGTGTCTCGCCTATGTGAAATTGTACGATATGTGTCCTTTTGTGTGTGGTTTATTTCACATAGCATAGTGTTTTCCAATTGCATCCAGGTGGCAGCCTGTATCAGAATTTCATTCTCTTTTAATGGCTGAATAATATTTCACGTGTATATATCACATTTATCAATGTCTCTTAGGTAGTTTCCATCTTTAGGCTGTTTTGAATAATGTGGCTTAGAACACAGGTATGAAATATCTGTTTGAACCCCAGAATTAAATACTTTTGGATATATATACCAATGAGTAGTGTTGCTAGATCATCTTTTTAATGTATTTTTTAAAATTTTATATTGGTTCATTAACATAGTTCATTAACAATGTTGTGTTAATTGCAAGTATACAGAAAAGTGATTCAGTTATACATATCAGTTCAGTCTCTCAGTCTGTCCCACTCTTTGCAACCCCATGGACTGCAGCACTCCAGGCTTCCCTATCCATCACCAACTCCTGGAGCTTAATCAAACTTTACTCCATCAAGTCAGTGATGCCATCCAACCATCTTATCTTCTGTCATCCCCTTCTCCTCCTGCCTTCAATGTTTCCCAGCAACAGGGTCTTTTCAAATGAGTCAATTCTTCACATCAGGTGGCCAAAGCATTGGAGCTTCAGCTTCAGCATCAGTCCTTCCAACTAATATTCAGAATTGATTAACTGGTTTGATCTCATTGCAGACCAAGGGACTCTTTCAAAAGAGTTTTCTCCAACACCACAGTTCAAAAGCATCAATTCTTCAGCTCAGCTTTCTGTATAGTCCAACTCTCACATCCATATATGACTACTGGAAAAACCATAGCTTTGACTAGAGGGACCTTTGTCAGCAAACTAATGTCTCTGCTTTTTAATATACTGTCTAGGTTAATCAAAGCTTTTCTTCCAAGGAGAAAGCATTTTTTAAATTCATGGCTGCAGTCACCATCTGCAGTGATTTTGGAGCCTAAGAAAATAAAGTCTGTCATGTCACTCTTTCCATTGTTTACCCATCTATTTGCCATGAAGTGATGGGACCAGATGCCATGATCTTCATTTTCTGAATGTTGAGTTTTAAGCCAATTTTTTCACTCTCCTCTTTCACTTTCATCAAGAGGCTCTTGAGTTCTTCATTTTCTGCCATAAGGGTGGTGTCATCTGTGTATCTGAAGTTATTAATATTTCTCCCAGCAATCTTGATTTCAGCATGTGCTTCATCCAGCTTGGCATTTTTAATGATGTACTCTGCATATAAGTTAAATAAGCAGGGTGACAATATAGAGCCTTGACATACTCCTTTCCCAATATTGAACCAGTCTGTTGTTCCATATCCAGTTCTAACTGTTGCTTCTTGACCTGCGTACAGATTTCTCAGGAGGCAGGCCAGGTAGCCTGGTATTCCCATCTCTTTAAGAATTTTCCACAGTTTGTTGTGATCCACACACTTAGAGGCTTTGGTGCAGTCAATAAAGCAGAAGTGGATATTTTTGTGGAACTCTCTTGCTTTTTCAATGATCCAACAGATGCTGGCAATTTGATCTCTGGTTCCTCTGGCTTTTCCAAATCCAGCTTGAACATCTGGAAGTTGATGGTTCATGTACTGTTGAAGCCTGGCTTGGAGCATTTTGAGCATTACTTTACTAGCATGTGAGATGAGGGCAATTATCCAATGGTTTGAAAATTCTTTGGCATGGCCTTTCTTAGGATTGGAATGAAAACCTTTTCCAGTCCTGTGGCCACTGCTGAATTTTCCAAATTTGCTGGCATATTGAGTGCAGCACTTTCACAGCATCATCTTTCAGGATTTGAAATAGTTCAACTGGAATTCCATCACCTCCACTAGCTTTGTTCATGATGCTTCCTAAGGCCCATTTGACTTCTCATTCCAGGATGTCTGGCTCTAGGTGAGTGATCACACCATTGTGTTTATCTGGGTCATGAAGATCTTTTTTGTATAGTTCTTCTGTATATTCTTGCCACCTCTTCTTAATATCTTCTGTTTCTGATAGGGCTATTCTACTTCTGTCTTTTATTGTGCCCATCTTTGCATGAAAAGTTCTGTTGGTATCTCTAATTTTCTCGAAGAGATCTCTAGTCTTTCCATTCTGTTGTTTCCCTGTATTTCTTTCCATTGATCACTGAGTAAGACTTTCTTATCTCTCCTTGCTGTTCTTCAGAACTCTGCATTCAAATGAGTATATCTTTCCTATTCTCCTTTGCCTTTGGCTTCTCTTCTTTTCTCAGCTATTTGTTATACAATACATGTATCTCTTCTCTTGAAGTTCTCTTCCCATTTACAGGTTATTACAGGATACAGCGCAGAGTGCCCTCTGCTACACAGTCTTTGGCGCTTATCTGTTTTAACACAGTAGTGTGAACATCAATCCCAACCCTCTCCCATAGTAATCATAAATTCATTCTCTACATCTGTGAATCTGTTTTGTGAGTTCACTTCTATCATCTCTCTACATTCCCATATAAGTTATATGATATTTGTTTTTCTCTGTTTCACTTCACTTAGTATGGTAATCTTCAGGTCTATCCATGT
Organism: Antilocapra americana; assembly: GCA_007570785.1. Classification (NCBI taxonomy): domain Eukaryota; kingdom Metazoa; phylum Chordata; class Mammalia; order Artiodactyla; family Antilocapridae; genus Antilocapra; species Antilocapra americana. The sequence goes on along the minus strand of ML661898.1, from coordinate 5,289,712 downwards.
TGCTGCAAATGGCATTATTTTTGGTTTCTTATGGCTGAGTAATATTTCATTGTATACATGTGCCATACCTTCTTTATACATTCCTCTGATGATGGATGGTTATGTTTCTTCCATGTCTTGGCTTCCATGTCTAGGGCTACAGTGAACACTGGGGTGCATGTGTCTTTTCAAACTATGGTTTTCTCCAGTTAATGCCCAGGATTGGGATTGCTGAACCATATGGTAGTTCATATGCTTTTAAGCAACCTCCATGCTGTTCTCCATAGTTGGTGAATCAATTTACATTCCCACCAACAATGTAGGAGGATTCTTTTTTCTCCACACCCCCTTCCAGCATTTATTATTTATAGACTTTTTATTGGTGTATTGTTAATTTACAATGTTAGTATATACTATATAACAAAATGAATGAGCCATTCATGTACAATATATGCCCTCCCTTTTGGACTTCTTTCCCATGTAGGTCACCTTGGTGCTTTAAGTAGAGTTCCCTATGCTATACAGTATGTTATCATTAGTTATCTATCATACACAGTATCAATAATGTTGGGCACTTTGGACAGAGGAGCCTGGCAGGCTATAGTTCATGGGGTTGCAAAGAGTCAGACATGACTGAGACATTCACACTTTCTTTCACTTTCATCTATAGTGTATATGTTTCAGTCCCGATCTCCCAATTCCTCCCACTCTCTGCTTACCCCTTGGTATCCATATATTTGTTTTCTGTACCTGTGTCTATTTCTGCTTTGCAAATAAGACCATGTATACCATTTTTTCCCCTAGATTCCACATATAAGCATTAATCTACGATGTTTCTCTCTTTCCGACTTACTTCACTCTATATGACAGTCTCCAGGTCCATCCACATGTCTATAAATGACCTGATTTTGTTCCTTGCTATGGTTAATATTCCATTGTATGTATGTGCCACATCTTCTTTATCCTCTGTTGATGGACATTTAGGTTGCTTCCTTGTCCTGGCAGTTGTAAATAGTGCTGAAGTGAACACCGGGGTGCTTGTAATCTTTTTGAATTATGGTTTCTCTGGGAAAAAGATTACAAGCACTCCAGTGTTCACTTTAGCGCTTTTTACAATAGCCATATACCAAGAAATCCCACTCCTGGGAACCTCCATACTGTTTTCCATAGTGGCTGCACCAGCTTACATGCCCACCGATAGTGTACGAGCATTTCCCCTTCTTCACATCCTCTCCAGAATTTATTGTCTGTAGATTTTTTTTTTGATGATGGACTTCTTTATAGTTTTGATTTGCATTTCTCTAATACATAGCAGTGTTGAATATCGTTCCATGTACTTTGTAGCCACCTGTATGTCTTCTTTGGAGAAATGTCTGTTTAGGTCTTCTGCCCATTTTTTGATAGGGTGGTTTGTGTTTTTTACATAGACCTGCATTGGCTGTTTGTATATTTTGGAGTCTCTGCTTTTCCCCCTGGGAAAGGCCTTGTGTATGCTGAAAAGTAGAATCTCTGTTTCCCCCAGTTCTGTGGAGTTCTGCACTAAAGCCCAACTGCTCTGAGGGACGACTCCTCCTAATACCAGACTAGCAGGCTAGGCAGCCTGACCTGGGGCTCGGAGCTTTCACTCTTGTGTGAGAACCTCTGCACCATAAATATTTTCCAGTTTGTGGGTCACCCACCTGGTGGGTATGAGATTTGATTATATCGCATATGATCTCCTCTTAACATTTCCTTGTGACGTCTCCTTTGTCTTTGGATATAGAATATCTGTTTTGGTAGCTTCTAGTCTTCTCTATCAGTGGTTGCTCAGCAGTTACTTGTGATCTTGGTGTTTTTGTGAGAGAAAGTAAGCTCATCTTACTCTGCGATCTTGTCCAGAATCAAGGGACTGATTGGAATTTGGGTGCTTACTTATCTTTCCTTGGTGTGTCATGCAGGTGCAGAGACCCTTGTGTGCTCCTGGGATGGCAGGGGCAGCATTTGGTGCTTGGGTTTTTTTAGTAGCCCTGGTGACTCATTCTTTGCCACCCCCAGAGCTCCTGTTGTTTAGTCACCCAGTAGGTCCCAGTTTTTGTGACCCCATTGTAGCCTGTCATGCTCTTCTGTCCATGGGATTTCCTCGGCAAGAATCCTGCAGTGAGTTGCCATTTCCTTCTCCAGGGGATCTTCCTGACCCAGAGATAGAACCCACATCTCCTGAATTGGTAGGCAGATTCCTTACTGCAGAGCCACCAGAGAAGGCCTGTAAGTGGTATTGTTTTTACCCAGAAGTGCTTGCAGGGAAAGAAGCTTTTATGGTGGTGCTGCCCCTCTCCTTGTGCAGCCCCCCAGTGGTACCCTGCCTTTCTCATGGGCCCAGGCTTTTTCATAGTACATCCTCTGTTACCACAACTTCTTCACCCTGGGGAGAGAGGGGCAACAGTGCTGACTTTCTCTGTTTTAACTCCTGGAAACCCACTGCCATGCATCCCTCCCAGGCTCTGAAGCCCCGCTCACTCCTCCACCCAGGTCAATCTCCCTGCCTGTGAAGGGGCTTCCCAGGGTGTGGAAACCTTTCCTCCTCCACAGTTTCCTCTCTGGGGCACAAGTCCCATCCCAATTCCTTTCTTCTTGTTGTCCTACCTGATTTTGTGGAGGTTTTCTTGCCCTTTTGGAAGTCCGAGGTCTTCTTCCGGCATTAAATGGATGTTCTGTGTGAACAGTTCCACTTGTAGATGTATTATAATGATTTTGTAGGAGATGTGAGCTCCACATGCTATTACTCTACCATCTTGATTTCATCCCCATGAATTTTTTATTTAAAAAAATTCAAAATGTAAAGATTATATAAACTCAAATGAGTGAATGGAAATCACATTTAATAACTGAGAAAAATATAGACATAGTTTGGGCAAACAAGACTATTTGGTGAGGATTTGAGCTTGGTATTAGAAGGGCTTGAGAGTGAAAGAAGAGAAGATTAAGAATTGTACCCATAATGAAACCATCTGATTTACAAAATTATTTACTTATCATCACTGGAAGTGTTTTTGCAGAAACTGATGATTTGCAGAAACCTGCTTACAAAGTGTTCCTAAACTGTTTGGAGACTAAGACAACCTAAACAGCATCTAAGGATTTTCCCATCTGAAGGCTCTGTGATTAATTTCCTAGGACTGAATCATTCTCATCAGATAGAATTAAAAAATAAATATTATTTTTCAAATGTCATAGTCTCTTTTTGAAAGCAGATAATATGGGTAATCCACTTGCCTTCATGGCAACATTTCTTAAAACTGTTTCCAAATACCACAATAGAGGTGGGTAATATCTTTAAGTTCTAGAGGTTCTCAGGCTCCAAACCACCATGGAAGCACATTGGTAAAAGCAAAATCAGATACAAAACAAAAAGTTCAGATACTGGACTATTTGGTTTGATATGCAATACCTGTTGACCCGACTAAGACTCTGAAGTTATCCCAAACTTATAATCAAAGATGTTTATCTCTATTAGATAGTTTGTCATGAAGACCACTTCTTCTCCATTCCAGTTCCTTGAAACAAAGAGCTCACTTTGCTGAGAGGCTCAGGTACAGGTGAATGCTGCCATTTGTCACTGATGCCTCCTGTCTGCACTGGGTGACTGAACCCTTCACATTTTCCAGTGGGTGGTTAGGAAAAGATTTTCAAAATGCTCTTTGCTTTACCACAGTTTTACAATTACAGTGGGAGCACGTGGGAGAGTTTTCAGGACACCATTTCATAGATAGCTGCTCCAGTTGCTGGTACAAGAAGCATTCTTGTTTTCTGTCTCTCCCCACTGTGGGACTCCAGCTTTTGTGCCAGATATGGATGGCTCTTGCTCTGAGAATTAGGATACCCAGAATGCTCCCACTTACTCTGGTTGTTGGCCTCCACCAGGTGGTAAACCACACCTAAATTGTTAAGCACATTATGCTGAACATCTTCCTATTTCAACCATTTTTTGTTTGTTTGTTTTGTTTTTGTGTTTTATTCTAATATAAACTAGAGGGGAAGAAGTATAGAAGGCAAAGAATTGTAGTATGTGTTTCAAAGTCCTTAGCTTTTCACTTAACTTACGCATTTCTATTAGCAGGGAACAGAGTTACTTCCACAAGTCCTAGCCATGGCAATCAGGAAAAAAAACACATCAAAGGAATCCATATTGGGAAAAAAGTAAAACTGTCACTCTGCAGGTGACATGATATTATACATAGAAAATCCTAAATATGCTACCAGAAACCTATTGAGCTCATCAAGGAATTTGGTAAAGTTGCAGAATACAAAATGAACATACAGAAAGAGACATTAAGGAAACAATCCCATTCATCATTGCAACAAAAGAATAAAATAGTTAGGAATAAACCTACCTACAAGGAGATCAAACCAGTCAATCTGAAAGGAAATCAGTCCTGAATATTCATTGGAAGCACTGATGCTGAAGCTGAAGCTCTAATACCTTGGCTACCCAGATGCGAACTGACTCATTGGAAAGGACCCTGATGCTGGGAAAGACTGAAGGCAGGAGAAGGGGATGACAGAGAGTGAGATGGTTGGATGGCATCACCAGTTCGATGGACAGGCATTTGAGCAAGTTCCAGGAGTTGATGATGGACAGGGAAGCCTGGCGTGCATGGGGTCTCAAAGAGTCAAACGTGATTGAGTGACTGAACTGAAACCTACGAAGGGAGGAAATGATCTACACTATGGAAATTATGTGATGTTGGGATGAAAAAATTTGCAGATGACACAAACCAATAAAAAGGTACACCATGTTGTTGGATTGGAAGAGTCGATATTGTCAAAACAAGTATACTACCCAAGGCAATCTACATATTGAATGCAATTCCTGTCAAATTACCAATGGCAAGTTTTTGCAGATCTGCTGCTGCTGCTGCTAAGTCGCTTCAGTCGTGTCCAACTCTGTGCGACCTCATAGACGACAGCCCACCAGGCTCCCCCGTCCCTGGGATTCTCCAGGCAAGAACACTGGAGTGGGTTGCCATTTCCTTCTCCAATGCATGAAAGTGAAAAGTGAAAGTGAAGTCACTCAGTCGTGTCCAACTCCTAGCGACCCCATGGATTGCAGCCCACCAGGCTCCTCCATCCATGGGATTTTTCAGGCAAGAGTACTGGAGTGGGTTGCCATTAAGCAATTAAATCTTGAATTTTTTTATGGAGACACAAAAGATTCCAGATAGCTAACGCAGTCTTGAAAAAGAAAGAAGTAACTGGAGGAATCAGGCTTTCTGGTTTTGTAATCAAAACCAGTAATGGTACTAGCACAGAGACAGACTTATAGATCAATGGAACAGGACAGAAAGCCCAGAAATAAATCTGTGCACCTATGGTCAGTTAATCTATGCCAAAGGAGACAAGGCTATACAATGGAGAAAAGACAGTCTGTTCAATAAGTGGTGCTGGGAAAACTGGTCAGCTACATGTAAAAGATAAACACTATATGCAAAAATAAACTTAAATGGATTAAAGGTCTAAATATAAGACTGATACTGTAAACTCTTAGAGGAAAACATAAACAGGACATTCCTTGACCTAAATCTCAATAATTGACTTTTTGGATCTATCTCCCAATAATAGAAATAAAAACAATAAACAAATGGGACCTAATTAAACTCAAAAGCTTTCTGCACAACAAAGGAAACCATAAACAACATGAAAAGATAACATTCAGAATGGGGGAAAGCATTTGCAAACGATACAACCACACAGCATTAATCTGCAAAATATACAAACAGCTCTTGCAGCTCAATATTAAAAAACCAAATCAATTGAAAAATGAGCAGAAGCTCTAAATAGACATTTCTCCAAGGAAGACATACAGATGTCCACAAAGCACATGGAAAGATGCTCAACATAGCTATGTATTAGAGAAATTCAAATAAAAACTACAGTGAGGTATCACTTCATACCAGTCAGAAAGGCCAACACAAAAAATCTAAAAACAATAAATGCATGGGAGGGTGTGGAGAAAAGGGAACCCACCTACACTGTTAGTGGGAATGTAAGTTAGTGTAGCCATCATGGGGAACAGCATGGAGTTTCCTGTAAAACTATAACAGTGCTACTATATGACCTTGCTGTCCCAGTCCTGGGCATATATTCAGAGAAAATCATAACATAAAAGATACATGCACCCTAGTGTTCACTGCAGCACTGTTTAGAATAGCCAAGACATGGAAGCAACCTAGTTGTCCATCGACAAATGAATGGATAAAGAAAATGTGGTGTGTATGTACACACACACACACACACAATATAGTATTACTCAGCCATTATTAAAAAATGAAATAATGCCATTTGCAGCAACATGGATGGACATAGAGATTATCTTACTAGGTGAAGTAAGACAGAGAAAGACAAATATCATAGGATATCACTTATATGTGGAATCAAAACAAATGATACAAATGAACTTATTTACAAAACAGAAGCATAACAGACATAGAAGACAAACTTATGGTTACAAAAGGGAAAACGTGGGATGAAGTGATAAATTAGGAGACTGGGGTTAACACACTACTATATATAAAATAACCAACAAGGACCTACTGTATTCCACGAGAAACACTACTCAACATTCTGTAATAACCTATGTTGGAAAAAAATCTGAAAAAGAATAAATATATGTATATATATGATTGGATCATTTTTGCTTTACACCTGGTATTATTACAACATTTGATATCAACTAATTCCAGTATAAAATAAAAATCTTTTAAAACTGTGGGGGGAAATGCTTATGCATGTAACTTAATTGTCTATTGAATAGTGGTCTATAATATTGACTGACTGACTCACTCTTCATCTCTCTTTCCATTCTATCCCCTCTTCCCTTTCTGTCCTTGATGAAACATTTTAAGAGAGTTAATTATCCTAAATATATTACTACTATAATGATAGTAAAATAAAAGTAGAAAAATCAAAAGCCAAAAGGAATACAAAAAATATCCAACAACTAACATAATTTAATTACTGTGATGATACATTAAGTTTAAGAATTGAAGTTCTTTAGGGCCTTGGCATAGAAGTAGGATGAATTATAAAATCCATTGATTGATTTAATCATTCAATATTATTTATTGTATCATTACCATGCATTAGGCTGAGAGGATTTCTGAATATATTCTAGTTGACAGTTTGCTTTCACCATTTATAGATTCTGCTTATGGTCCTTTTCTTCTTCTGCTGAGGCCTCAAGCTGCCTGTGGAAAGGTGAGGAAATAAAAGAGACACTTTCTCACACTAATTCATCAATTTGGTAATAATGTCCAGATGGTGAAGCTCTGGCCAAGGAATAGTTTGGGAAATATGGTTGGAAGCTTAGTCAATAGTAGGAAGTACCTTGCAGAAGCACTGATACTTTAAAACCTGTAATTTACGACTTGGGTCCCAAATCAGTAAGCCCTGAGTATGACCCTGATATGTTCCCATCTGTAGCAATCACTGGAACATATTTTCAATGTATTGAGCATTTCACTCACCCAAAGACAGCTGAAACACCTAGTCTTGGAATGATAGGCAATTCACTTACCTCCAAGCCCCAGTCTTTCCATTCTTAAAATGTTAATAACAATATTTACCTTGCTAGGAAGTTGACAAATTTGAGATAATATAGATAAATACATTCATACAGAGTGGCTAATACATAGCTGGTTTATAATAATAATTATCCCAATTTTAAAGGTAGGAAAAAAAAGTTATTTGACTGAGAGAGCATTCCTCAAAAGTGGCAGAGACAGAACTTTAGGTGCGCTATCTGTCCCCAAATTGGTGCCATGTTGTCCTCAAGGGAAATCATTAAGTTTTTTGAATGAAGGAATGTAAAATCAGTCTGACAGTGACATATAGAGTAGATTATAGTAGAGGAAAATGTGGTAATAGGAAAACCTCTTATACTATTTCCATAGAACAGGTTAATATTCATCTGACTCTGATCTAAGAGTTGGGAGTAAACACAGACAGAAGGGGAAGATAGCTAAAGGTTACAAATGTAAAGTTTCTAAGATTTGGCAATGACATGTGTTGTGGGAAGAGAAAAGTCAAAGAGAAAAGGAAGTAGATGCCCTGGGTAATCAGGAGAATGAAAAAGCCAACAAGAGCAAAATCAAGAAGAGAAGTTTATTTGAGACCCTGGAGAAAGGTGATGAACATTATTTGGGGATATGTTGTCTGGGGTGTCAGAGGGACAATTAGATGGGAATATAAAACTTGGAGTTAATGATGTCTTTGAACTTAGGCACAATGTTGTTATTTGGCAGGTAGGGAGGTAAGTAGCTGGGTGTTTACATGGCAAACAAGCTTTTTATTCGAATTTTATTATTATGGGGCATTACGTGGCTTATAGAGATTATGGTACACTGTTCCACTCAATCAGCTCTTTAATGCCATTAATTTCGGTAAGTCATAAGCAAGGTGTGCACTCATCTATCAGTTCAGTTCAGTCGCTCAGTCGTGTCTGATTCTTTGTGACCCCATGAACTGTAGCACGCCAGGCCTCCCTGTCCATCACCAACTCCCAGAGTCTACACAAACCCATGTCCATTGAGTCAGTGATGCCTTCCAGCCATCTCATCCTCTGTCTTCCCCTTCTCCTCCTGCCCTCAATCCTTCCCAGCATCAGGGTCTTTTCCAATGACTCAGCTCTTTGCATGAGGTGGCCTAAGTATTGGAGTTTCAGCTTCAAAAGCAGTCCTTCCAGTGAACACTCAGGACTGATCTCCTTTAGAATGGACTGGTGGGATCTCCTTGCAGTCCAAGGGACTCTCAGGAGTCTTCTCCAACACCACAGTTGAAAAGCATCAGATCTTCAGCGCTCAGCCTTTTTCACTGTCCAACTCTCACATCCATAAATGACTACTGGAAAAACCATAACCTTGACTAGACGGACCTTTGTTGGAAAAGTAATGTCTCTTCTTTTCAATATACTATCTAGTTTGGCCATAACTTTCCTTCCAAGGAGTAAGCGTCTTTTGATTTCATGGCTGCAACACCATCTACAGTGATTTGGGAGCCCCGAAAAATAAAGTCTGGCACTGTTTCCACTGTTTCCCCATCTATTTGCCATGAAGTGATGGGACCAGATGTCATGATCTTAGTTTTCTGAATGTTGAGCCTTAAGCCAACTTTTTCACTCTCCTCTTTCACTTTCAGCAAGGGACTTTTTAGTTCCTCTTCACTTTCTGCCATAAGGGTGGTGTCATCTGCATATCTGAGGTTACTGATATTTCTCCCCGTAATCTTGATTCCACCTTGTGCTTCTTCCAGCCCAGCATTTCTCATGATGTACAGCTTTGACATACTCCTTTTCCTATTTGGAACCAGTCTGCTGTTCCATGTGCAGTTCTAACTATTGCTTCCTGACCTACATACAGATTTCTCAAGAGACAGGTCAGATGATCTGATATTCTCATCTCTTTCAGAATTTTCCACAGTTTATTGTGATCCAGACAGTCAAAGGCTTTGGCATAGTCAATAAAGCAGAAGTAGATGTTTTTCTGGAACTCTCTTACTTTTTTGATAATCCAGCGGATGTTGGCAATTTGATCTCTGGTTCCTCTGCCTTTTCTAAAACCAGCTTGAACATCTGGAAGTTCACGGTTCACATATTGCTGAAGTCTGGCTTGGAGAATTTTGAGCATTACTTTACTAGCATGTGAGATGAGTGCAATTGTGCAGTAGTTTGAGCATTCTTTGGCATTGCCTTTCTTTGGTATAGGAATGAAAACTGACTTCTTCCAGTCCTGTGGTCATGGCTGAGTTTTCCAAATTTGCTGGCATATTGATTGCAGCACTTTCACAGCATCATCTTTTAGGATTTGAAATAGCTCAACTGGAATTCTGTCACCTCCACTAGCTTTGTTTGTAGTGATGCTTTCTAAGGCCCACTTGACTTCTCAATCCAGGATGTCCGGCTCTAGGTGAGTGATCACACCATCATGATTATCTGAATCATGAAGATCATTTTTGTACAGTTCTTCTGTGTATTCTTGCCACCTCTTCTTAATATCTTCTGCTTCTGTTAGGTCCATACTATTTCTGTCCTTTATCAAGCCCATCTTTGCATGAAATGTTCCCTTGGTATCCCTAATTTTCTTGAAGAGCTCTCTAGTCTTTCCCATAATGTTGTTTTCCTCTATTTCTTTGCATTGATCCTTAAGGAAGGCTTTCTTATCTCTCCTTACTATTCTTTGTAACTCTACATTCAGATGGGAATATCTTTCCTTTTCTCCTTTGCTTTTTGCTTCTCTTCTTTTCACAGCTATTTGTAAGGCCTCCTCAGATAGCCTTTGCTTTTTTGCACTTCTTTTTCTTGGGGATGGTGTTAATCCCTATCTCCTGTACAATGTCACGAACCTCCGTCCATAGTTCATCAGGCACTCTGTTTATCAGATCTAGTCCCTTAATTCTATTTCTCACCCCCACTGTATAGTCATAAGGGATTTGATTTAGATCATACCTGAATGGTCTAGTGGTTTTCCCTACTTCCTTCAATTTAAGTGTGAATTTAGCAATAAGGAGTTCATGATCTGAGCTACAGTCCACTCCTGGTCTTGTTTTTGCTGACTGTATAGAGCTTCTCCATCTTTGGCTGCAAAGAATATAATTAATCTGATTTCGGTGTTGACCATCTGGTGATGTCCATGTGTAGAGTCTTCTCTTGTGTTGTTGTAAGAGGGTATTTGTTATGACCAGTGCATTTTCTTGGAAAAACTCTCTTAGCCTTTGCTCTGCTTCATTCTGTACTCCAAGGCCAAATTTGCCTGTTACTCCAGGTGTTTCCTGACTTCCTACTTTTGCATTCCAGTCGCCTATAATGCAAAGGACATCTTTTTGGGTGTTAGTTCTAGAAGGTCTTCTAGGTCTTCATAGAACTGTTCAACTTTAGCTTCTTCAGCATTACTGGTTGGGTCATAGGCTTGGATTACCGTGATATTGAATGGTTTGCCTTGGAAATGAACAGAGATCATTCTGTTATTTTTGAGTTGCATCCAAGTACTGCATTTTGGACTCTTTTGTTGACCATGATTACAATCATCTATAAACTTTAATAATTGAAAGGTGATAATAATCATCATCTATAAACTGTAATATTCATGAATACTTTAGATTATAAAAGGAAAGTACCAAGGTATAAGTTTTCTTAAATAAAACTTTGGGAAACTCAAAACTTCCATTTATGAATATTTCTTCCATAAATAGTTTTTTTTTCCCTTGCCTACCTGGTTGCCAGTCAAAACATCTGTCTTCAGGACTCAGTTTAGCCACATTTCTTTCTTTTTTTCTTTATAAGTCTTAAAGGTTTTGGCCTTCTTTCCCCCAATTAGTTTCCAAAATAACAGTGAGAATTGAAATTATAGTGTACTTCTTTCCAGCCTCTGCTAAATCCATTAAGGAAAGATAGTGTAGAATAGGAATCAGGTACAACTGTTGAATTTCCCTGAACCTCATAAGCTGTTCATTGTTAAAGGACAACAAAAGCTCATCCCTCCGCAAACATGAGTGTGTTGTATTTATTTCTATTTTGTGTCCACAACACCTTTTCCTTTGTTCAGCCTCCCCTGTCTATACTGCATACAACTCAGTAAGATGATCAGTTGTGGATGCCAATTTTATAATGTGGTTTACAAAAGGATGTCTTTTTCTCCTCTTCCTCTATTCTGTCTCTTCACTAAACCTAACTTTGAAGTTCTTTTGCTGACTCTGAAGTGTCCAGATCACTATATCTGTATATGGTTAGCTAACTTTGGGAATGAACTTCTTTCTTCCAATTCTTGTATGACAATAAGGCATCTGAAAAATATGGAAGAAAAGCAGACAGATGGTATTCTTCTTACTGCTAACAGTTTTTAACAGGCCACCCTCCTATATTGGTAGCCTAAAATCTTCAAATGTTTTTGTCTTTTGCCCCCTTTTTTCTTACAGTGAATAATTTTTAAGCCTTCATACAAAGTCAGGTACTTTTCTAAGCATCTAAAAGTTTTCAATGCATCGTCTAAAATTTTTACTCTATAAACTGGTTTTGTGTATTATTTATACCTTTTAAAATTAATGTTTTGATGATAGACAATAAGGACTCTTAATAGCTTAGGAGCTCTCATTCTTATTTAGGCTATAACTAAACAGAATGCTATATAATTGTTATAAGATTTCCTTATCGCTCACCTGTTGTTGTATATGGGCTTCCCTCATAGCTCAGTTGGTTAAGAATCCACCTGCAATGCAGGAGACCCTGGTTCGATTCCTGCATTGGCAAAATCCACTGGAGAAGGGCAAGGCTACCCACTCTAGTATTCTTGCACTTCCTTTGTGGCTCAGCTAGTAAAGAATTTGCCTGCAATGTGTGAGACCTGGGTTTAATCCCTGGTTTGGGAAGATCCCCTGGAGAAGAGAAAGGCCACCCACTCCAGTATTCTGACCTAGAGAATTCCAGGGACTGTATAAGTCCATGGGGTTGCAAAGAGTTGGACAGGATATTCCTCATGTTTTGATAGTTCAGCTCAAGTTCCTGGTTTTTAAAAGTAAGATCAACCATTCACCATCCTTTACTGGTAGCTACAATCTTAAATGTTTGTCTTTTTTTTTTTTGATTCTGTTTTCCTACAAGGAATAAAAATCACAAATGAAGGTAACTTAATAAATGACTCATCTACTAATTACAAGAGATTCATGTTATCTTTATTATGAAACTACTGATACTGGAAATTGATAGAGTTTTTCCTAGGACAGTCTCACTTCCCAAGCCATATCACTGAGATATCAGAAGATGCCTCTTTGATGCCATCTGTCAGTCCTGGGAGACATCATCAAATAGGGCTGATGCAGGCCTAAGAGTTTTGGGCTAGAATGAGGGAGAATTCATGGAAACCTATTTTCCTTCATTTTAGCTCCCATATTTTAAGCTCAGGAAGCTTCAAAAGACATGTAAGAAAACATGAAACCATGCAAAATGAAATGAAAAATTCTAGCCAACGTTGCTCACACTGAAATCAGTAAGTTGTCACACAGATGGGAACATTTTCTCATTGGACACTGTCTTCCATTTTGTTTCTCTCTTAACCATTTCTGGCTACTTTCAATTGACAACCTTATTTACATTACTTCTGATAAGCTTAAAGGCCTGAAAACTGTATTAGCGAGACTGTTAGGAATTATGATGAGACTCTGGTGGCTTTACTATATTCCTGAGAGAGTTACACACACAGACATTACTTTGAGGAGAATTAAGGCACCACCTGGGCAAGGAAAATGATTATTGTGTTGGGCTATTTGGTAAAAGTTGGGTTATAGCAGAGACTACTGGGGGGCTTTGTTTTTATACTTATAGACCACCATACTTTCCACTTCTCAAAGACCTGGTATAAACTATGACTCAATTTTAGTAGAACTAAAATGAGACCCTGGTGGCCCTTGATGACCTTGGCCCATGCGATCTATTTACCAAGCGTGTGGAGAACAGAAGGAAAAGAGAATGGGACCTACGTTTAGGGACTCTGAGACACTTCCCTAATACCACCAGATAGATTTGCAGCCCACATTCTATCTGACAGCTTCTCCTTTCCTGGCTGGGGAGCAAAACTAGACAAAGAGGCAAGTACATAAGTAGATAGAAAGGAGCACAAATGTTTTAGTCTTCAACTTCTACCACTTTATAAAGATTGGCAAGAATGTTGTTGCTTCTGTTAATCTCCAAAAATCTAGCTCACTATTAGCCTGCAAGATGACAAGCACTCTCTGACAAATATATTCTGACAAGAAAAATATCCCAATATGAAATATTTTGAGTTTTAATTTTTTTTGAAGAGAGATTTCAAAGGTATCATTATAACCAAAAAGTATTAGTTAACAATGAGATAAACTAGTTGCAAAAATTATTCTAATAGTGCTGCTGTATAATCCAGCAGTCCCATTGCTGGGCATATATCTGGGCTAAACTATAATTCAAAAAGATACGTACACCCCAGTGTTCATAGCAAGCACTATTTGTAATATTCAAGACATAGAAGCAAGCTAAATTCCCATTGACAGGTAAATGGATGAAGAAAATATGGTACATACAGATAATACAACAGAATACTACTCAGCCATAAGAAAGGATAAAATAATGGTACTTGCATCAACATGGATGGATGTATAAATCATACTAAGTAAAATAAGTCAGAAAGAGAAAGACAAATATCATATGCTATCATTTATATGTGGAATCGAAAGTATGACACAAATGAACTTATCTGTGAAATGGAAACAGACTCACAGACATAGAGAACAGACCTGTGGTTGCCATGGGGAGGGATGGGCTGGGAATTTGAGATTAGCATATGCAAACTAATATAGAATGGGTAAACAAGGTTCTATGTATAGCCCAGGGAACTATATTAAGTTTCCTATAGTAAATCATAATGAAAATGATTTTCAAATAAATGAGTCTAATTCTCTACTTCTTTCACATCCACACCTTTTGAAATCTTACTTGAAAGAAGCAAGTTCCATCAAGAAGTGGAATCTACTCCCCTGCTCCTTAATTCTTGGCTGGCCACATGACATCTTTGGACCAATAGTTTGCCTTGGAAGTCACAGCATATCAATTCCAAGCCTAGGCCTCAAGAGGCCTTTCACATTTCCACTCAGTCTCCTGGAACTCTGCCACCTTCATGAAAACAAACCCCAGAGTAGACTGTTAGAGTGTGAGGGACCACTCAGAGAAGACCTGAGTCATTCCAGGTTAAGCCATTTTAGACTGGCAAGTCCATAGCCAGGTCCACAGTTAATGAGCTGCAGGGCCAGCTGAGATGGCTGAAACCTGATGGCTGTAGGCCATCCTGTGCTCTTGCTTCTTCTGTCTTATCTCACAAGAGTATTTATCCTCTGCTTCATTCATCTAAGTAAATCTGCCCTCTTTGTCCAGCCAGCCCACTGCTCTAATTGATTTCTTCTGCTCTATCTCTTTAAGATCTGTTCATTGCTGAACCCCAAGCAGTGCCTGGCAAACATAAATATTTATTAATTAATGAACAAATCAATTTCCTACAAAAAGACTTACTTGACTATACAAAAATTAATTCTTCCTCCATAAATGTCATGATGCTTTTTGTTATTTGCTACATGTAAAAATAGAGTAATCCAAACTATACATTGAATGTGCAATTTTATATTGTTTTTTCAGAGTTAGTGTATTTTCAGGCATAAGATTTATTTTAAAATTTAAAACTCCATAGAACAGAGGTTAAATCTGTTTAACCAACTTCAAACCATAGTCTGTATTTTTAAAATTAGTAAATAGAAGCTTATTGATTACTTATTTCACCTAGACGATGATGATGATGAAATGATAGTTTAGTAAATCATTCTGCTTAGGAATTACCACAAGATAGAAGAGAGAAACTATCAAATATGATATCAGGAATTATAGACTTGGAAACAGACCAACATTTTGGGGGAACTAATCCTTACTTCTATATAAGATGCCATTTTTTTAAAATCTTTTGATCAATATGATTTTTTTTCTCCATTCTCTGTCTACTGATTCAATGTCAGAGTCCATTTAAGATTCCCTCCATCACATGTGCATCATGAATGAAACTGCATACCTCAGGAGCCAATTAAAGTTTAACTTACCTCCTCCTGACCATCCCTCAGCAGCTGTTCCCAGAGAAGGCTGGCGGGAGCTCAAAGCAAAGCCGCCTTGGAAGAGACTCACCTGGAACTCATGGACTACTTTGAGCCTGCAGTGCCAGGGGCCCTGGTGTTTCCCTCTGAGCCATGATTTCATTTAGCTTGAGCGCGGCATTCTGAACAGGGTGCTAAGGGAAATTTACAGACTAGATTAGACATGGTTTTTACCCTCAGGAATTTCACAATTTAATGGAGGAAATAAGATTAGCACACAGTCAATTAAGAGAAAGTAGATACACATGTACACATAAAAATATTGATTTAAGTTTGGGAAAGAGGAGATAGGGGCAAAGGATTTAGATGCTAATCAGGAAAGTCTTGTAGACTTTGCAGGCTTCACGTGCATTAGTCTGAGTGGATGGAAAGCTCACCGTGAGCTGAAAGAGAGAAAGGGGACAGCTTTGCAAGGAGAGGTTCCTCTTTTCTCCCACTCAGCCCACCCACAAATGGCCCCCTAGCAGAAGCAACTGTGTGCTCAGTGATTACAAGTCATGTCTGTGTGACTGGCCAGCTGGGTTATTGGATGATGCTGTGGAGACATTTTCACTTGGCCTTCTAGATATCTGAGATTAGCGAATTTAAAATGGACTTAGAGTTTCTGTCCCTAGCTCTTCACTCAACAAGTGAAGTAACAGCACATAGTTTCTCTTTCATTAACGACATAATATTGATATGGTTGACAAAAATGTTTCTACTGCCAATGGTTGAGGAGGAATACTTAATTTCATATGGGGGAATCAAACTTGATATTGGTTTCCCAAAGCCTATATTTCTCCAGAATTTATGCCTAGCACCATGCTTGCTTTTTTGGCTCAGAATGGTATACCTAGGAACCGGCAGCCTAGGTTTTGTAGAAATGCTATGGAGCCCTGGGGAATCCCAGAGATAATCACCCAGAGAGGCTCTGCAGTCCTCTGCGAATTTCCTATACCTCTCACCTCACTTTGAGATAACATTATCCTACAAAACAAAGTGAAGCAATTGCTATCTTTGGGCATCAGATGAATGTCTGCTTTTTTTTTGGATATTATTTATAAAGTTAAAATTCCCTCTCTCTCTCCTTCTACCCATTTCAGCTTTTTCAATCTAATCGAAGATTGTTTTCTCTTTGCCTGTTGTTGGGGGGAGCTGTGGGGAGAAGAGACAGATGGTATCGTTTGCAAAAGGAAAGCTGAGAGATCACACATCTATCTTTCAGCTTTGTGGCAAACCTCATGCCAAGATTCTTGCTCGAAGTGCGTAGTGCTACGCAGGCACAGAGGCGTACCAGAGCGGCTGAGGCCAGCCGCGGAGGGCAGTGCAGTAAATTGCCATGGGCCGATCCAACAGCAGAACATGGGAGCTATTACACTTTGGCAGCTATTTTATTTTTCCCTTATGGAGTTTCAGACCTGTCCTGTACACTGAGATAGCTTTCATCTGGTTAAAACTTGTGCCGTATTTAAACTTCCTTCAGACCCGTGGAGTTGGAGGGAGGAAAAAAGAAAAAGAAAAAAAAAAAAAACCTAACATAGCCCATAACACACTGAAATGATGTCGGGGGTGGGAGAGGGGCAGTAATTGTGCCCAGATAATGTTGTCATACTTTGTAAAGCCTTTAATGCTGGAATTTATTTATTAATGATGCATGGGTTATTACCCGCCATCTGTCTTGTGTTAGCAGTGGGCTGTTTCAGATTATGGTAATGTGTTTCTGATTTGAGTTGTGTTGAAAGCCAGAACAAGGCAGCTCATGTGCAGGCCTCTTTGAGGCCTGCTGTTTTCAATTCCTCTTCACAGAAAGGGCTTTTATTTGATTTGTTATGGGAATTTTTTTTCTTCTGTTGCCAAAACAGCTGCAAGCCTGGAAGGGAATAAGACATAGGGCCACATCAAACTTGTTAGCTTGTAAAAAAAAAAACTGAAATGTTCCAGGAATCAAAAAAAAAAAAAAAAGGTTATGAAAAGGTAGATGGACAGAAGTGGGGCAGAGATGGGAGAAAAAGCTTTAGTGGCCATTCTGATTGGCTTTTATATAAAGAGTAGACCCCAACATATTTTGTGATTTTAAATATTATAGGTCAGATTGCTATGTACTTAATTTATTATGCCCATTCTTAGCAAAGAGAATGGCTTTCTTTTGAATAGATTTAACAGTCTTTATGCTAGTACAAGGAGCAAAACTAAGTCCCCAATGAGCTGGCCATCCTTCTCCAGTCATCAAAGCAAACACTCAATAAATAAGCTCTTTTTATGTACAAACAAATTGATTTGTTAATGAATATAAAAAATGAAATAGGTAACAGATAAACATCTCTTGCCTGCTGTGAAAATTCACCCTGCTCTGAGTTCTCTGGCATTTCCTCTCACAGGCTACATAAACTGGCAAACTATGTCTCAAGACCACTGCTTTCCATCTTAGCAACGTTGATGCAGAGGCTCTGTGTCTATTCTGTCCAATATGGTAGCCACAGCTACATATGGTTATTGAGCACTTGACATGTGGCTAGAGTGACTGAAAAACTAATTTTTTTAATTTAATTGTAATTAATTTACATTTTAAAAGCCATATGTGGCTAATGGACACCATATTGAAAAATTCAGTTCTAGGATTAACTAAGCAAAGAGACTTTTCTTCCTTCTGATAAAAAGTAAAGGCATTTTATATTAGTTATTATTATGGCCAACTTTTCACATTGAGAATTTGTTTGAAAGACTCTTCCCTGTTGTCTTATTGAAGGTTAATAGCACTAAGGCTTTTTCCGAAAGGCCACTGTCAGTTCTTTCTTGAAGCAAGTTCATAATAAAATATGGACTTACAAGAAAACTTGATACTCATATGATAAACAAATAAACAACCATGAAGATCTGTAACCAAACTTCTCAAGTCATAAAAAATCCACTAATTCTAAGGATATTCAAGAATTTGTTTTAAATTTACTGGCAACGATTCTCTCAATTCAATTTAACACAGACGTATTGTTTCTGGAACATATGGTGTGTTCAAGGAGAAGCCCAAAACCATGTGAAATTGACTTTGTACACACAAATACTACACTGTCCAGATTCTAATTAGTTCACAGTTTAGAAATTATGAGATACTTCTTACAACTTACAAATAAGTTTTGCGATGTCTCTGGTTGTCAGTCTGCTTTTCCACAACTGTTTCATCGATGGAGAAGAGGCTATAGAGAGAGATGAGAAAAAGAGATGTAACAGGGACAAGACGTGTGTTCACCATTCCCTGATAACTTTGCCACCCAGACACACATTTAGACTCCACTTCCCAGCCACCCTTGCAATTTTATGGGACCTTGTGAATAATTCATAAATTGAGTTCCAGTGGAATATGGGTGGAAATAATATATGCCATGTCCAGACCTGATATTAATGTACTTTTTGCATAGTTCACTTAACTTATGTCATTGCAGAAAATAGACAAAGCTCTAAAGCTCTGGAAGATGGCCACTACATGAAAGGAGCGAGCCTCCGTCCCTCAGTGACACAGTGGAACAGAGCTTTCTCTACCAAGAAGACTACTTAGATTTAGACTATGATTGAAAGAATATTTGTTTGCTCAGTGTGACTGAGATTTGGAGGATGCTTTTTGCAAACTAATACTAATATAAGATGACATCTTGGAGAAGGAGAAGTCAGGCCAAGAAGAACTTTTCATAGTGTGAACTTCATGTTACTTGCTCTGTCCCTTAACTTTGCTGTTAAAAACCTAACTTCTAATAGTTTTACCAAGAGTTGTTCATATTCAGGGAGAAAAACTTTTTTTTTTAAGTATACAAGATGCAAGTGTATGGAGTGCAATATATATATATATTTAAAATAAAACATAATACTACCATGCAGATTAAAATGTAAGCTAAAATATTCTTTCCATGTAGTAAAATCCAAAGGGCAAGCCAACTACAGGTCTCAGTGGGATAGGCCCTCACATTATCATCTTCATTGACCTAAAAAATGACCATGACTTTATTCCTTTTGGATACTTTCATTCTTAGTAGTTCACTCTTTCCAGCCTCTCTCCTTACTGGGTGCTGTTTCTTAGCCCATGCCATTCAAATTGAACATTCAGCTGGATGGCCTGCTTGGCTTGTTATCTTGGTGTCTCCACAATATTCTGCTTAACTTCTTTCTAAACACTGAGCCTGTAGGCCTGCCCTTCATTGACCAGAACTCCTGATACATCAAAATCTCAGCTCGAAACCTCTCTCTATATTCCTGTTCATCTGGGATGAGGGCGCAGTTTCAAATAAAATAATAATCACAAGTTTACTGATAAAGTTTTATGTATGTTTGTGTCCAAAATTTATATGTTGAATCCCTACCCTTCCATGTGACGGTATTTGGAAATGAGACCTTTGGGGACTTGTTGAGGTTATGATGGTGAGGTCCTCAGGGAAAAGACCCCAGAAAGCTTGCTCTTTCTCTCCTCACACATGCACAGAGAAGACTTGTGAACACACAGAAAGATGGAGACATTTTACAAACCAAAAGAATCCTCAAAATGAAATCTTACCTTGCCAGCACCTTGATCTTGGACTCCTCAGCCACTGGAATTGTGAGAAATAATTTGTTATTTTAAGCCACCCAGTCTATGATATTTTGCTATGGCAGCCTGAGCAGAATAACACAGCAGGTGATCAAAGGAAGGAAAGATTTTTCTATCATCTTACATAAGGTAAATGTGGACCACATGCCAACCAGGATGGAGAAGTTTTGTTGGCCAATATAGCCTATTTTATAATCCAATGAACACATTACATTTGTTTTTTTTAATTCTCCCCTTTTCTTGACTTCCTCCTTCCTATTAATGCTGTTTAATGTTTTACAAGTTTTGATACACCTCATTAAACTTTAGCTTGTCTAATACAATCTTCTTATTCCACTCTAACTGAGGTAAGAAATTTATCAGAACTGAAAACACTTCAGTTGTTTTTGTTTCTAAGTATTTGTTGATAGACCTGTTCTCATATCTATATATCAATTAGGAGAGCCTGTGATATATACTAATATATATAGTAAGTCCCCTACATATGAATAAGCTCCATTTCGGAGCATGTTCATAAGCCCAATTTGCTTTTAAGTCCAACTAAGTTAGCCTAGGTGCCCAACTAATGCAATTGGCTATATAGTACTGAATTATAATAGGCTTATGATACTTTCCACACAAATAATACATCAAAAACTAACAAAAAATAAACATTTACTCTTACAGTACATTACCTTGAAACGTACAGTACAGCAGCTGGCACTCAGAGGAATGTTCACATCTTTGAAAGTTCACAACTTGAACATTCATATGTAGGGGACTTACTGTATTTCAATTCAGAAGTTTCCTTATAAAGTCATAAAATGGATCTTAGTTTGAGTTCTCAAAGTCACATTTTGTAGTCAACATATAAGGTAATACACCTGGATGTACAAGATAGGTAAACCAAACATACCCAAGGATAATGCTCCAGACCCATTCTGAGAAACACTGCATTATATTAACCAGTGAAATGATTTGGAAAAATTTAGAGGGGAACCATTTGTTATTCTGATATGCAGTGGTACCAAAATGTGTTATGATCACGAAAGAGCAGTTTGTTGGAATAAAAACTAAATTTAAAGATCAAACATTTAAAGTCTGGAAAGACTAACTAGTTAAAAAATTTAAACCTTATTTCTGTGTATCGAATGATAATGCCCAGTGAACAGATGGAGGCAGGAAACTTTAGGTCTGTGCCCACATCTATGGAAAAGCAGTATAATGCATAAGGCCTGGAGTCAAGCTATCTTTTAAAGGATATTGGCATATTGGTAGCTTGAATCATATATTATACTTCCAATTTAGTGACATTTTTACATTTACTGAATAAATTACTGAAAAGTACCTGGTATTACTTGGATAATCAATTATTATAGAATACATATTTAGACAACATTTTATCATTTTAAAGCTTCCTTTTTTAATATTATCAAAATGCTAAAAAGCCTGAGAAATATCACAATCAACTAAATATAGAAAGAAGACAGAAATAAATTTCATGAATTTTAAGTTAAAGAAATGTCAAAATATAAACCCCAAAGTAAATGCTCCCATAAGGATAGTTTTGTCATCTCTGGAATCATTTGCTTTATTTATTCAAGTGATGAATATAAGTTGAAGGAAAGCACTCAGGCCAATTAATGTTTCCCAGCCCCAGTGTGTACAGAAAAAGGATAAAATCTATAGGGTTTCCAAGTAGTGGTTAGTTATGCTGCTCTTGAGACTGTTTGCCCTTTCTCCATCCTTGCCTTTTTGTCTCACAGGAATGTTAATCCCTGCAGGCTATGTATCACAGGCCTTATTAATGCTAGATTCCACCTGGATTCAGTCAGTGGGTGCCACCAGGGAGAGACCGGAGAACACAAGCATAAAAGGACATATTCTATCTCGATCTCATACCCTTTGTGTCTCTGGATATAGCTGTGTGTCCTCCATAGTCTATTTCTCACATGACAGAGCCTATCTTGATTCCATTTTCTTCCTGGAATTCTTGAACCCAGGTTGCCTGGATGATTTGGCTCTTCTCTTTACCTTCCCAATAAGAAGTGACACTGGCTTCTTGTCTGTTTAACTTCTGGGTTTTCTCACTACCAGCTTCCCTTGTGACTCAGCTGGTAAAGAATCCACCTGCAATGTGGGAGACCTGGGTTCGATCCCTGGTTTGGGAAGCTCCCCTGGAGAAGGGAAGGGTTACCTACTCCAGTATTCTGGCCTGGAGAATTCCATGGACCAAATAGTCCATGGGAGTCGCAAAGAGTTGGACATGACTAAGTGAACTTTCACTTACACTTTCTCACTACCATCCCTTATATAGCTCCCAGCTCTTTGATCACTTAGATCAATTAACTTCATGTTGTTTTAAATACTTGCAGAGACTGGTCTGACCTTGACTGATGCATTAACTGCATTTCCTTGAAGACGAAGAAGTTTTCTATGCTTGTTAGCTTCCCTAGAGAGACAAATGTAAAAACATACAGTGGATATGAGAGGAAGAAGAGTAAAATACCAAATATTTCTTTAGGGCTAAAGAACTCACTTGATGCAATAATCTAGAATATAATCTAGAATGCCTAGATTATATATAGATAACAAATATACTATAATTCACTGGAAAACGGATTGGTCCACCCTAAATTTAGTTCAAGGTAGTTCAAGACTTGATGAACTTAAATGGACTTTATTATAATATTCTGTACCCCAAACTATCTTGTGTTGACTAGACAGTTTGGGCTAATGCTGGTCTAAATTTTGAAGGGAAGGGGTCTCTATAAAATATTCCCTTTTTAAAATGGCAGAGGCTGAAAATGAGGTTCAGTGAGTCACTTCATTCCTAAATATATCACTACCCAAACAAATTTAGCCAATGGGAAAAAAATACAATAAAATAATGGAGTGATAACCAGTATCTGATGCAATACAACAGATGAGACTTTGTAGTATCTTAGTATCTTTATTTTACCCTTACCATAATTTCTTTAGGTGTGACATTATGGAATCATCAAACTGAAAACTGACTAAAGGGATGGTCTCTATCTATTATACTCTCTGTAAATGATCTGATAAGACCCAAGCAAAATGTTTCATCTGTGAACCTCCAGTATTGTTACTCTTAGCATCTTCTTTAGTAATTACATCAAGAAAAGCCTCAAGTATGTTTCCCTTAATTTTTACTGTTGTTAATTCCACCCATTTGCTTATTACCTATAATACAGTTGATATAAATATGTATTTTTGTCTAAGTAGTGTGGATTATTTTGCTACAGAGAAACCTATTTATTCCTATTAACACTGGTTCTCATCTGAAAGTCTTGAACAATGGCTGCTTATAAGTTGAAACATAAAAGAGAATGTTTGGCAGTTTCTTACAAACCTAAACATACCCTTAGTACACATCCAGTAACTGAGCTCCGTGATAATGTTCAGACAATTTGAAAACTTACTTCTATGCAAAATGAAAGAAGCCAATCTGAAAAAAATATGTACGAGTCCAACTATGTAATATTCTGGAAAAATTAAAACTTATGGAGTCAGAGAAAAGCTCAGTGACTGCTAAGAGATCTGGGGACAGATGGAAGAATAGATGAAACACAGAGGATTTTTACAGCAGTTAAAATACTTTGCATGATACTGCAATGATTGGAAGCATGTTTTATTATATCCTTAGGCAAATCCGTAGAATGTACAACACAAAGAGTAAACCCTAATATAGACTATAGACTTGGGGCAGTTAATGCCTGTTTAATGATTATAACAAAGACACTACTCTTGAGATGAAATCTAAAGCTGGCTGCCTTATTTATTCACCAAAAATCCACCAGTCTCTTTACAGTGCTCATAGATGTCAAAATTGAGTCATGTCATCAGGAATTAAAACATCCTTACTTGTGAGTCTTCCAACTTTATTAGTAGCCTCTCACAGCTATATATAATATTCACATTTTGGTGATTTGTCAGGATAGCACAGAAAGCCTGTATCTGTAGAGATTTATGGTAACTCAGATCTGGATTTGTATCAGAGAAGCAGAGGTGCTGGTTGTGATCAAACACAGTTTATAATCCCAAATCTATGGCTTAAAGCAGTTTTCACCTTTTGTTCTTCATGTAAACTCTCTATGGTATTCATCACTATTTAAAACTGAATGTAGTCATAATTAATATAAAAATGGCGTCTGAAACACAGTAGGTGTTAAGTAAATCTTTTCTGGATTGATGACTCACATCTCTGTCTGCCATGTTTCTTCTTGCACAACTTTCCTCATTTTTTTCATGCATGAATTTCCTTTCAGTGTGTTACACAGAATAATTATCTATGTTAGTCATTCTTAACAAGCCAGTATCTTCCTTCAATAAACATAAATGCCAGAGGGCAAGAATATACAGTAGAGATAAAGCCTCTTCAGTAAGTGGTGCTGAGAAAACTGGATAGCTCCATGTATAAGAATGAAATTAGAACATCCTCTAACACCATACAAAAATAAACTCAAAATGGATTAAAGACCTAAATGCATGACCAGATTATATAAAACTCCTAGAGTAAAATATAGGAAGAACGTTCTTTGACCCAAATCACAACAATATCTTTTTCAATCTCTCTCCTAGAGAAATGGAAATAAAAACAAACAAATGGGACCTAATTAAACTTAAAAGCTTTCACATAGCAAAGGAAACTATAAACAAAGGAAAAGAAAATCTACAGAATGGGAGAAAATATTTGCAAACAAAGTGACCAACAAGGGATTAATCTCCAAAGTATACAAACAACTCATGCAGTTCTATGTCATAAAGCAATCAAGCAAAAAATGAGAAGAGACCTAATAGACGTTTTTCTTTTTCCGAAGAAGACATACAAATGGCCAAAAGGCACAGGAAAAGATGTTCAACACTGCTAAGTATTAGAGAAATGCTTCCCTGATGGCTCAGATGGTAAAGAAACTGCCCACAATGCAGGAGACCCAGGTTCAATCCTTAGGTCAAGAAGAGCTCCTAGAGATGGGAATAGCAACTCACTTCAGTATTTTTGCCTAGAGAATTCCATGGCCAGAGGAACCTGATGGGCTACACAGTCCATGGGATCACAAAGAGTTGAACACAACTGAATGACTAACACACAGAGAAATGCAAGTCAAAACTACAATGAGGTATCACTTCACACCAGTCAGAATGGCCATCATCAAAAGTCTACAAACAATAAATGCTAGAGAGGATGTGGAGAAAAGGGAACTCTTCCACACTGTTGGTGAGAATGTAAGTTGGCCAGTTATGTGATAATGAAGAAGCCACCCCTAATGACAGACATTTATGTCAGGAAACCAATGTCAGACAAGTGGCAAACTACAGCACAAAATCAGATGCAAAGAGCACCCAGCAGCTCCAGGTATCTGGAAACCACTTCTACTCTTTTCATTTCTTCTTCTAATTTAAAACAATTTGCCAGTTGTAGAATATATTTTAAGAACATGTACTCATATTTTTACTGATTCGGTACATTTCATCGAGCACCTGTTATGTGCTCTGCAACTGTTCTAGAAGATGGTTCATTAATGAACCACTAAGGAAAAAAAATCCTACAAAGATAGCATTTGAGAGATTTTTAAATACATGTGTTTCTTTATGTATGTATCAGTGTATATGTGTATATAATATGTCTCTATGTGTATATGTATGCCCACAAGGATAATGGTGGTTTTCTTGCTCAATCATGTCTGACTCTTGGGACCCCATGGACTATAACCCAGCAGGCTCCTCTGTCCATGAGATTGCCCAGGTAAGAATACTGGAGTGGGTTACAATTTCTTCTCCAGGGGAATCTTCCCGACCCAGGAACTGATCCCGGGTCTCTTGCATTGCAGGTGGATTCTTTACTGACTGAACTACCAGGAAAGCTCCATGGTAAAGCAGAACAGGATTGTCTGAGGAGATTTGCTATTTAAAAGAAGCAAATGTGTCTGGAGCTGGTGTAGAACCTTGAGGAGACTGGGATAAGAAGGAAAGGGTGGCTGAAGGAGAGAGAAATAGAAGATTTAGTTAGAAAAGGCTGAGTCTATGTAAAGTCTTGGAGGTGTAAAGTCTTGGAGGTGTAAAGTCTTGGAGGCCATGTGTTTGCTCTCAAACCCCCAGAGAAACTCAGCAAAGGAGAAACATGCTCAGAGTGCAGAGTCAGTCACTCTGGCTGCTGTGTTGAGGATCCATGGAAGGGGTGTAGGGGCAGAAAGCAGCAGGGAGAGCAATTAAGAGGCCAGTAAGAAGGCATTCTATAGAGCTTTCCTTGCTTTCCTGGTAGCTCAGACAATAAAGAATCCACCTGTGATGCAGGAGACCGGGGTTTGATTCCGGGATTGAGGAGATCCCCTGGAAGGGCATGGCAATTCACTCCAATATTCTTGCCTGGAAAATCCCCATGGCAAAGGAGCCTGGCCAGCTACAGTCCATGGGGTTGCAAAGAGTCAGACACAACTGAGCAACATTTCCTTTCTGAAATCAGTTTGTAAAATCATTTTTAAGGAATGAAAACGCACACTTGGATGCTGCTGAATAGACCGGAATGGAGACAGGCAAATCACAAAGTCACACAGGTTCATCTGAAGTGGTATGAAGTTTTAGAGAAAAAAGTATTCAAGGAACAAGGGCAGACTGCTCAAGCTGAAAAGTACAAAGGTCACTCAAGTTTATATTCACATCTTGAGCCTTTCAAGTAGATCAAAAGTGCTTGTCTTTGTGCGACTGATTCATGGGGCTGCCAGATGACCACATATGGTGGGGTGGCCTCTGTTTTATGAGTCTGCCCTACCTGCTGTTCTCCTTAGGGGTTCTAAGTTCCTATTTACTCTGCTGTCTTTCCCTGGCTACTCAGAGCAGCGTGGGGAGAAATGAAAATTCTGACTTGGAATTTTCAGGGGATGCTACAAATTTTGAGATTAACAATGTTCTTTTGCTTCATTCGCCAGAGATAATACAACAGTTTCCAGAAGAAAATGGTTCCAAGATCATTATGGGATCTCAAGAAACCCTAGATTTGAAACACCTTGGTCTGCTGCCCAGCCAAGCATCACTGTTAGTCTTCAGCCCATGGAAACCTCAGTCTTATATTCTAGAAGGGCAGACTGGATACAAATTTGTAAAATCTTTGACTTATTACTGATAGTGTATTTATCTGTGTTTGAATTTTGAAAAGATTAGGAAAAATAAGGAAAGAAGTCCAGAGTGGAGAGGAAGAACTGATGTAAGTCAGGCAAGATTTATAGGACTCCTACCATAGCATTTATACATAGTGTTGAAGGTGCAAAGCACCAGTTACTTACCTTATCTAATGAAATTAGTCCACAGACCGTTTTAGTATCCTAAACAAAATTTATATTACTGGAAATAAATATTAACTTATCTTTGATATCCCTCTAGTACTTTATTTCTTTTCAAAATTATATCAGTCTTTGCAGGTTTTTCATTAAGTTAATTGTGTTTCCCAGACATATTGTAGTGTTGTAGTTATGTAATCATGAACACAGAAGAACTGTACAAAAAAAGATCTTCATCACCCAGATAATCACAATGGTGTGATCACTCACCTAGAGCCAGACATCCTGGATTGAGAAGTCAAGTGGGCCTTAGGGAACATCACTATGAACAAAGCTAGTAGAGATGGTAGAATTCCAGTTGAGCTATTTCAAATCCTGAAAGATGGTGCTGTGAAAGTGCTGCACTCAATAGGCCAGCAAATCTGGAAAACTCAGCAGTGGCCACAGGACTGGAAAAGGTCTGTTTTCATTCCAATCCAAAAGAAAGGCAATGCAAAGAAATGCTCAAACTACCACCCAACTGCACTCATCTCACACGCTAGTAAAGTAATACTTAAAATTTTCCAAGCCAGTCTTCAACAATACATGAACCGTGAACTTCCAGATGTTCAAGCTGGTTTTAGAAAAGGCAGAGGAACCAGAAATAAAATTACCAGCATCTGCTGGATCATCAAAAAAGCAAGAGAGTTCCAGAAAAACATCTACTTCTGCTTTATTGACTATGCCAAAGCCTTTGACTGTGTGGATCACAATAAACTGTGAAAATTCTGAAAGAGATGGGAATACCAGACCACCTGACCTGCCTCCTGAGAAATTTGTATGCAGGTCAGGAAGCAACAGTTAGAAATGGACATGGAACAATAGACTGGTTCCAAACAGGAAAAGGAGTACGTCAAGGCTGTATATTGTCACTCTACTTATTTAACTTATATGCAGAGTACATGAGAAATGCTGGGTTGGAGGAAGCACAAACTGGAATCAAGATTGCTGGGAGAAATATCAATAACCTCAGATATGCAGATGACACCAGCCTTATGACAGAAAGTGAAGAAGAACTAAAAAGCCTCTTGATGAAAGTGAAGGAGGAGAGTGAAAAAATTGGCTTAAAGCCCAACATTCAGAAAACTAAGATCATGGTACCTGGTCCCATCACTTCCTGGCAAATAGATGGGGAAACAGTAGAAACAGTGGCTGACTTTATTTTTCTGTGCTCCCAAATAACTGCAGATGGTGATTGCAGCCATGAAATTAAAAGATGCTTACTCCTTGGAAGGAAAGTTATGACCAACCTAGATAGCATATTAAAAAGCAGAGACATTATTTTGCCAACAAAGGTCTATCTAGTCAAGGCTGTGGTTTTTCCAGTAGTCATATATGGATGTGAGAGTTGGACTATAAAGAAAGCTGAGCATCAAGGAATTGATGATGTTGAACTGTGGTGTTGGTGAAGACTCTTGAGAGTCCCTTGGACCCAAGGAGATCCAACCAGTCTATCCTAAAGGAGATCAGTCCTGGGTTTTCATTGGAAGGACTGATGTTGAAGCTGAAACTTCAGTACTTCAGCCACCTCATGCAAAGAGTTGACTCATTGGAAAAGACCCTGATGCTGGGAATGATTGAGGGCAAGAGAAGAAGGGGATGACAGAGGATGAGACAGTTGAATGGCATCACCGACTCAATGGACATGGGTTTGGGTGGTCTCTGGGAGTTGATGATGGACAGGGAGGCCTGGTGTGCTGCAGTTCATGGGGTTGCAAAGAATCAGACATGACTGAATGACTGAACTGAATCATGAAATTGAAAATCCAAAAATAAACAGGAATGATTTCTCCCCATATCATAAATTTATAAAATCATTGACTTATTACTGATACTGTATTTAGTCACACATTTTTTAAATTTTATCTATTTATTTTCTTTACATTATCATGTTGGTTTTGCCATACATTGACATGAATCCACCATGGGTATACATGTGTTCCCCTTCCAGAACCATCTTCCCACCTCCTTCCTGATTCCATCTCTCTGGGTCATCCCAGTGCACCAGCCCTGAGCACCCTGTATCAAGCATCACACCTGGGTTGGCGATTGATTTCACATATGATAATTTACATGTTTCAATGCCATTCTCCCATATCATCCCACCCTTGCCCTCTCCCATAGAGTCCAAAAGACTGTTCTATACATCTGCATCTCTTTTGCTGTCTCGCATACAAGGTTATCATTACTATTTTTCTAAATTCCATATATATGCATTAGTATACTGTATTGGTGTTTCTCCTTCTGGCTTACTTCACTCTGTATAATAGGCTCCAGTTTCATCCACCTCAGTAGAACTGATTCAAATGTGTTATTTTTAATGGCTGAGTAATATTCCATTGTGTATATTCACACATTTTTAATGAAAAACTTATGTCAACACTTTCAACTACAATGTTTTTGTAGCATTTTGAGAATCAAGCCTTCCATCTTAGCATTTTATGTAAGTGAATCTGACATGCTAAGTACTCACTTCCTGTATAGTATTGCAGCAAATAGTTAAGTAAGTCTCTGGGTACTTTTTGCTTATGATGACTCTTAATGAACTTTGATTTAATTTCCTAAGCATTGCTCAAACTTATTCTTTCTTTCATTTCCTAATGCTACTGCAGAGGGAGAAGTCCCCTCCCTAAGTCATTTGAATCATTAAATGATCATATAAATCATTAGACTCGTATCATGTAAATTCAACCATTCCCAATTATGGCCAACCTACTGAAAATCTGATGTATGCCCAGGGACTCGTCACATGACCTCACAGCACTGATTTTGAGGAAAGAGCACTTGGAGGCACTTGTAATATCAATTTAGTCCAAAGGAAATAGGGTGTAGTAAAGAACAGGATTGAAAACATATTCCATGTCTCAGTAATGCCCTAATAGTTTCTTGGCTTCTCCCCATTTGAAGTGCTCATGATATGCAGATACTGAGAAATAAAAAGTGTCAGAATAACAAGATAAATTTTCAAACATATAACAGAAGGAAATGAACACTGTATCCCAGAAAAATCTAGTACAGAATAGTCAACACAGAATACAGTCTTGAAGAAATTACCAGACTTCAAGGATGACAATAACTCCTTTGAACATCAAATAATTTTTTTAAAGGTCCTAAAACAGGGAGACAGAGGATGAGATGGTTGAATGACATCACTGACTCAATGGACATGAGTTTGAGTATGCTCCAGGAATTGGTGATGGACCAGGAACCCTGGCATGCTATAGTCCATGGGGCCTCAAAGAGTCAGATATGACTGAATGACTGAGCTATACTGAAAACAGGGAGGGTGGAATTAAAAAAAAAAAAAATCTGAGTGATCTCAGACTTCTCCAAGGCAATACCTAAGGGTAGAATACTGTAAAACAAACAAACAAAAAAGTCTACAAAATGTTGTAAGAAAAAAATAATGTGACCCA
Organism: Antilocapra americana; assembly: GCA_007570785.1. Taxonomy (NCBI): domain Eukaryota; kingdom Metazoa; phylum Chordata; class Mammalia; order Artiodactyla; family Antilocapridae; genus Antilocapra; species Antilocapra americana. The sequence goes on along the minus strand of ML661898.1, from coordinate 5,258,771 downwards.
GTAGTCTTAAAATGAACCAAAATCATGTATAAAGGCAAGGGACATATCAAGATTCAGGAAATATGGTATTTATGAATGTTTTACAAAAAGAATTATTATTCACAAAATCTAAATAATTAAGAGATAAATCAAAATAAAGAGCTCAGAAACAATAAAGCCCTATTATAAAAGAACCGAAACCAAATACCAGCTATAATTACAAAAGAAAATACAACTCTATAAATCTTAAAATATAGAGGAACACACAACAAGCCTAGCATTGATTTGGAAGTGCTAAGTATGATGAAAATGCTGGGAGAATAATAAATGCACTTACTTTTGTGTATCCATTAAGAAACAAATGTTTGGGGGTAAAAATATGCATCAAAATCTATCCTCTAAAAAACAAGAATAAGGCTGATTTTCTAGGGCTCATGCTATACAGTACCAAAAACAAAAATGATCATTTATTAGATCATAAATAAACCTCATCAAATTTTTAGAAGTTAATGCCAACTTTTATTGTCTACTTTGTCTAGTTTTATTGGACAATGGTTAAAAAAATATCTAACAATAACAAAAACTAGATACAAACACACAAAAGAAATACAACAATCTTGATATTTCACAATTTTGTTATGTCACTGGAGTCAAAGGAAAAAAACTTAAAATTGCAGAATATCTAGAAATTAGAAGCAATGAAAACATGTCAGAACTATGAGATACAGAAAAAATTTATAAGTACACAAGACAGAATCAAAATTAATTAAATTAAGAAGTTAGGAATTGAATTTAGAAAATACAACTTAGAAAAGGAAAGAATAGAATTTAATAAAGATAAAAGCAAACTAATGCATTTGGATGAATTCCCTTTCCTCTTGGGAAGGGGGATATCAATCTTTTATGTTTTTAATGCCTTTAACTGATTAGCTAAGGACTACCTACATTATGGAATACAATCTAGTTTATCCAAAGTCTACTGATTTAAATGTTAATCTCATCTTAAAAATACCTTCCAAAAATGAATCGTTTTTGATCAAAATTATAGCTTATGAGCTGGCCTCATTATATTTTTTAATTGAAATATGGAAATTATATGTAGAGGAGAAAAAGATGCTGAAGTAAATCCTTTTTAAACCTGGGAATGGATGTGCCTCTTCTTCTGCCAGGCTGTTAATATGAAGGTGTCAGTCTAGTGAGTAGCTAAGCCAGGTGAGCTTTTACGCAAGGCATAGATTTTTGTGTCCTACCATTACTCTCAAAGCATCATAAGTGTCAAATTCCTCCAGTGGTTTCCCTACTTATAGTACTTACTGATGTGCCACAGAGATGTTCCTGCTCCACGTTAATATTTGGAAGTTTTTGCACAACTGGGCAACAGAAGAGTCTCTTTCCATGTGCTTATCTAAGGGTTGGCAAACTTTTCCTGTAATGACAGTAAACAGTTTGTCTCTTTAGGCTACATATGATCTCTGTCTCATATTCTTTGTTGATTTATTTTATAAACATTTAAAAATGTACAATCTATTCTTACCTCACAGGCCTTGCAAAAACGGTCTGCTTGGTAGAACTGGGCCAAAGGCCATAGTTTGCCAGTCTCTTCTCTCATTCCTCTCACTCCTTCCCCATGAAGAAAATTGTTAATGGCTAGCCAGGGGTAGACTCACCATAGCAGCTGGGTAAGCCTCTCTGTTTTCCATTCTAGTTTTAATTTGAGGCAAGTCCTTGGAGGTGGAGCTTCCTCAGTGACCTTGCCTCTTGATTGTCAAGGCAACCAAAGTCACCCTTGTATCTCTGAAAGAATCTAACTCCTTCCCTTAGCATTGGAAGCAATCTGCTTTGTATTGTTGCAGTGATTATTGATGCAAGAGGTGTTCTTGCCTCTCCTTCAGAAGCAGGCCTTTACTGGAAACAATAGATCTTGGTTTTATTCTGGTACAAGTGGTAGGGTTTACTAGCCCTCCCTAAGATGCAGAGAATTCCTTCCTTCCATAATGGCCCTCGGTCAACAAGATTTCCAACTTCTTTCCCAGAAGGCTTTTATTTCTTATGAGATGAAGATCCTGGGAAGATGTCGCTATCCCAACGAGAGATAGTCACTTTCTGTGTGTGGGAGCCTCTGAGCAGGTTCTCTCCCATCTCCAGCTCCGCCTCTAGTATTTCTCAACAGTGCTCAATGGGGGCCTTTGAAGTAGAGCTTCTGAGTGAAATGAGTCTTTGGAGCTCTCAGGTACTCTAAACAGATACACTCATCCACACTTGACCCTTAAAATTTTGTTATTTTCACTGATTTCTTCTCACCCACCTCTGTGGAGCCATCTGCTCTCTCTGTTCTTCTAAAGGTGAAACTGCATATTCCCTATGTGTCTCAGAAGAATTTGGCCTTCTTTAGAATTCAGTTCCCTTTACTGTGTTATAACCTTAGATTTCTACTAAGAAAAAGCTCTTCAAAAAACGTTGCTATGGTAAAGCAATTATCTTCCAATTAAAAAAAAGTAAAACACACAAACACAGTTACTATTTCTTAGATTATCTGCCTCTCTCTCATTGTTAGGCAAGGAGTGGCTAACTGGATGGCATTCTACATTCAAAGTAGAAGCATTCATAAAGTTACCCTCCCATGGGAGGAATGATTCAATAAATATTTAGTGATGGATTCATAATTTAAGAACTCACAGAATGTAAGCTGTGTTCCTTTACAAGACTACTTTATAATGTCTTAAAATTGTTTTGCTGTCTATGGAACTTATGCACATGTGGAGTATGGATTTTTGAATATCTGTCATACCACTTATCCTCAAAGAATAACAAGTAACTAAATACTAGCAGTAAAAAATATCAATTCTATTTATGACTGAGCAGTTTCTAGGGGAAAGGAGAGGACCTGTTAAATTTGTTTAATGGCAGTGAAAATGTTTTGTTCTTTTTCCACATTGATCAGAATGAGGACTTTGTTGAATAATCCAGGATTTTACTTAATACTTATTATTTTTCATTATTATTATACATTCCCTTTACCAACATTCATTTTTGTTTTATCATATACATTGCTAAATACTCTAAAGTAAGAGTTGAAAAACTATAATTTGAGGGCTAAATCTAATACACAACTTGTTTTTGTACAACTCCCAAGCTAAACATATTTTGTACATTTTTAAATGATTGTTAAAAATGGAGTTTTGAGACAGAGACTATGTGAGGCCCCCAAGCTTAAAATTTTTACTGTCAGACCCTTTACAATAAAATGTATTCTGTCATTTGTGTCTAGACGATACTAAACTGGGTGATGTGTTGTCCCTGTCCTCAAGGCCCTTGCCCTCTGGTAAAAAATTCAGCCATACATATAAACAAGTAAAACATGAATTAGAAAGTCATGTGCTATGTGAAAGATACCAAATCTTATTCTATAAAGAAAAGAGAGGAGAGAGTGACTAATTCCAGGCAGGGGCATCCAGGAAGCCTCTTTGGTGGAAAAGGCATTTTATTTTATATTTTTATAAATTTATTTATTTTAATTGAAGGCTAATTACTTTACAATATTGTAGTGATTTTACCATACATTGACATGAATCCACCACAGGTGTACATGTATTCCCCATCCTGAACCCGCCTCCCACCTCCCTCCCCATCCCATCCCTCTGGGTCATCCCAATACACTAGCCCTGAGCACCCTGTCTCATGCATTGAACCTGGACAGGTGATCCATTTCACATATGATATTGTACATGTTTCAGTGCCATTCTCCCAAATCATCCCACCCTTGCCCTCTCTCACAGAGTCCAAAAGACTGTTCTATACATCTGTGTCTCTTTTGCTGTCTCACATACAGGGTTATCGTTACCATCTTTCTAAATCCATATATATGCATTAGTATACTATATTGGTGTTTTCCTTTCTGGCTTACTTCACTCTGTATAATAGGCTCCAGTTTCATCCACATCATTAGAACTGATTCAAATGTATTATTTTCAATGGCTGAGTAATATTCCATTGTGTTTATGTACCACAGCTTTCTTATCCATTAATCTGCTGATGGACATCAAAGTTGCTTCCATGTCCTGGCTATTATAAACAGTGCTGCAATGAACATTGGGGTACACATGTCTCTTTCAATTCTGGTTTCCTCGGTGTGTATGCCCAGCGGTGGGATTGCTGGGTCATATGGCAGTTCTATTTCCAGTTTTTAAAGGAATCTCCACACTGTTCTCCATAGTGGCTGTACTAGTTTGCATCCCCACCAACAGTGTAAGAGAGTTCTCTTTTCTCCACACCCTCTCCAGCATTTATTGTTTGTAGTCTTTTGGATAGTAGCCTTTCTGACTTGCGTGAAATGGTACCTCATTGTGGTTTTGATTTGCATTTCTCTGATAATGAATGACTTCAAGCATCTTTTCATGTGTTTGTTAACTATTTGTATGTCTTTAGAGAAATGTCTGTTTAGTTCTTTGGCCCAATTTTTGATTTGCTCTTTTATTTTTCTCAAATTGAGTTACAGGAGTTGCTTGTATATTTTTGAGATTAATTCTTTGTCAGTTAGTTCATTTGCTATTATTTTCTCCCATTCTGAAGGCTGTCTTTTCACCTTGCTTATAGTTTCCTTCGTTGCACAAAAGCTTTTAAGTTTAATTAGGACCCATTTTTTTATTTTTGCTTTTATTTCCATTATTCTGGGAGGTGGGTCATAGAGGATACTGCTGTGATTTATGCTAGAGAGTGTTTTGCCTGTATTCCTCTAGGATTTTTATAGTTTTTGGTCTTACGTTTATATCTTTAATCCATTTTGTGTTTATTTTTGTGTATGGTGCTAGAAAGTATTCTAGTTTCATTCTTTTACAGGTGGTTGACCAGTTTTCCAAGCACCACTTGTTAAAGAGATTGTATTTTCTCCATTGTATATTCTTGCCTACTTTGTCAAAGATAAGGTGTCCATGGGTCCTTGGATTTAGCTCTGGGCCTTCTATTTTGTTCCATTGATCTATGTTTCTGTCTTTGTGCCAGTACCATACTGTCTTGATGACTGCAGCTTTATAGTATAGCCTAAAGTCAGGCAGATTGATTCCTCTGGTTCCATTCTTCTTTCTCAAGATTGCTTTGTTTATTTGAGGTTTTTTGTATTTCCATACAAATAGTGAAATTATTTGTTCTAGTTCTGTGAAAAATACTGTTGGTAGCTTGATAGGGATTGCATTGAATCTATAGATTGCTTTGGGTAGTATACTCATTTTCACTATATTGATTCTTCAAACCCATGAACATGGTATATTTCTCCATCTACTTGTGTCCTCTTTGATTTCTTTTATCAATGTTTTATAGTTTTCTATATATAGGTCTTTTGTTTCTTTAAGTAGATATATTGCTAAGTATTTTATTATTTTTGTTGCAATGGTGAATGGAATTGTTTCCTAAATTTCTCTTTCTGTTTTCTCATTGTTCAGTTCAGTTTAGTTGCTCAGTTGTGTCTGATTCCTTGCGACCTCATGAACTGCAGCACGCCAGGCCTCCCTGTCCATCACTAACTCCCAGAGTCTACCCAAACCTACATCCATCAAGTTGGTGATGCCATCAGCCATCTCATACTCTGTCATCCCCTCCTCCTCTTGCCCCCAATCCTTCCCAGCATTAGGGTCTTTACCAATGAGTCAACTCTTCGCATGAGGTGGCCAAAGTATTGGAATTTCAGCTTCAACATCAGTCCTTCCAGTGAACACCAAGGACTAATCTCCTTTAGTATGGATTGGTTGGATCTCCTTGCAGTCCAAAGGACTCTCAAGTGTCTTCTCCAACACCACAGTTCAAAAGTATCAATTATTTGGTGCTCAGCTTTCTTCACCATCCAACTCTCACATTCATACATGGCTACTGGAAAAACCATAGCCTTGACTAGACAGACCTTTGTTGGCGAAGTAATCTCTCTGATTTTCAATATGCTATCTAGGTTGGTCATAACTTTGCTTCCAAGAAGTAAGTAGCATCTTTTAATTTCATGGCTGCATTCACCATTTGCAGTGATTTTGGAGCCCCCCAAAATAATAAAGAAAGTGAAGAGGAACTAAAAAGCCTCTTGATGAAAGTGGAAGAGGAGAGTGAAAAAATTGGCTCAAAGCTCAATATTCAGAAAACTAAGATCATGGCATCTGGTCCCATCACTTCATGGGAAATAAATGGAGAAACACTGGAAACAGTGTCAGACTTCCTCATTATTAGTGTATAGGAATGCAAGGTATTTCTGTGTGCTAATTTTATATCCTGCAACTTCACTATATTCATTGATTAGCTCTAGTAATTTTCTGGTGGAGTCTTTAGGGTTTTCTATGTAGAGGATCATGTCATCTGCAAACAGAGAGAGTTTTACTTCTTCTTTTCCAATCTGGATTCCTTTTATTTCTTTTTCTGCTCTGATTGCTATGGCTAAAACTTCCAAAAGTATGTTGAATAGTAGTGGTGAGAGTGGGAACCCTTGTCTTGTTCCTGACTTTATGGGAAATGCTTTCAGTTTTTCACCATTGAGTATAATGTTTGCTGTGGGTTTGTCATATATAGCTTTTATTATGTTGAGGTATGTTCCTTTTGTTCCTGCTTTCTGGATGGTTTTTATCATAAATAGATTTTGAATATTGTCAAAGGCTTTCTGTGCATCTATTGAGATAATCATATAGTTTTTATCTTTCAATTTGTTAATGTGGTATATTACATTGATTGATTTGCGGATATTGAAGAATCCTTGCATCCCTGGAATAAAGCCCACTTGGTCATGATGTATGATCTTTTAAATATGTTGTTGGATTCTGTTTGCTAGAATTTTGTTGAGGATTTTTGCATCTATGTTCATCAGTGATATTGGCCTGTAGTTTTCTTTTTTTGTGGCATCTTTGTCTGGTTTTGGTATTAGGGTGATGATGGCCTCATAGAATGAGTTTGGAAGTTTATCTTCCTCTGCAATTTTCTGGAAGAGTTTGAGTAGGATAGGTATTAGCTTTTCTCTAAATTTTTGGTAGAATTCAGCTGTGACAGTCTGGTCCTAGGCTTTTGTTGGAAGATTTCTGATTACAGTTCAATTTCCTTGCTTGTGATGAGTCTGTTAAGATTTTCTACTTCTTCCTGGTTCAGTTTTGGAGGATTATACTTTTCTAAGAATTTGTCCATTTCTTCCAAGCTGTCCATTTTATTGGCATATAGTAGCTGATAGTAGTCTCTTTTGATCCTTTGTATTTCTGTGTTGTCTGTTGTGATCTCTCTATTTTCATTTCTAATTTTATTGATTTGATTCTTCTCCCTTTTTTTCTTGATGAATCTTGCTAATGGCTTATTAATTTTATTTATCTTCTCAAAGAACCAGCTTTTAGCTTTGTTGAGTTTTTCTATGGTCTCTTTTGCGTTTATTTTTGCCCTAACTTTTTAAGATTTCTTTCCTTCTACTATCCCTGGGGTTCTTCATTTCTTCCTTTTCTAGTTGCTTTAGGTGTAGAGTTAGGGTTTTTTGTTTTTTTTTTTTTTTACTTTATTTGACTTTTTTCTTGTTTCTTGAGGTAAGCTTGCATTGCTATGAACCTTCCTCTTAGCACTGCTGTTACAGTGTCCCATAGGTTTTGGGTTGTTGTGTTTCATTTTCATTAGTTTTTATGCATATTTTTATTTCTTTTTTGATTTCTTCTGTGATTTGTTGGTTATTCAGCAGCATGTTGTTTATCCTCCATTTGTTGGCATTTTTAATAGCTTTTCTTCTGTAATTGACATCTAAATCTTACTGCATTGTGGTCAGAAAAGATGCTTGGAATTATTTCAATTTTTAAAAATTTGCCAAGTCTAGGTTTATCACCCAGGATTTGATCTATCCTGGAGAAGGTTCCATGTGCACTTGAGAAAAAGGTGAAATTCATTGTTAAGGTGTGAAATGTCCTGTAGTTATCAGTTAGGTCTAACTGGTCTATTGTATCATTTAATATTTGCATTTCCTTGTTAATTTTCTGTTTAGTTGATCTATCCATAGGTATGAGTAGGGTATTAAAGATTCCCACTATCACTGTGTGTTAATTTCCCTCTTCATACTTGTTAGCATTTGCCTTACATATTGTGGTGCATAAATATTTATATTTGTTGTATCTTCTTTTTGGAATGATCCTTTGGTCATTATGTAGTATCCTTTGTCTCTTTTCACAGCCTTTATTTTAAAGTCTATTTTATCTGGTATAAGTATTGCTACTCCTGCTTTCTTTTGGCTGCTATTGGTGTGGAGTATCTTTTTTCTAGCCCTTCACTTTCAGTCTGTATGTGTCCCTCGATTTTAGGTGGGTTTCTTGTAGACAAAATATACATGGGTCTTATTTTGGTATCTATTCAGCCAGTCTTTGTCTTTTGGTTGGGGCATTCAACCCATTTACATTTAAGGTAATTATTGATAAGTATGGTCCCATTGCAATTTACTTTGTTGTTTGGAGTTTGAGTTTATACACCCTTTCTGTGTTCCTCTCTAGAGAAAATCCTTTAGCATTTGTTGGAGAGCTGCTTTGGTGGTGCTGAATTCTCTCACCTTTTGCTTGTCTATAAAGCTTTTGATTTCTCCTTCATATTTGGATGAGATCCTTGCTGGGTACAGTAATCTGGGTTGTAGGTTTTTCTATTTCATCACTTCAAGTATGTCCTGCCATTCTCTTCTGGCCTGAAAAGTTTCTATTGAAAGATCAGCTGTTATCCTTATGGGAATCCCCTTGTGTGTTATTTATTATTTTTCCCTTGCTGCTTTCAATATTTGTTCTTTGTGTTTGATCTTTGTTTATTGATTAATATGTGTCTTGGGGTGTTTCGCCTTGGGTTTATCTTGTTTGGGACTCTCTGGGTTTCTTGGACTTGGGTGACTATTTCCTTCCCCATTTTAAGGAAGTTTGCAACTATTATCTTCTCAAGTATTTTCAAATGGCCTTTCTTTTTGTCTTCTTATTCTGGGACTCCTATGATTCGAATGTTGGGGCATTTAACATTGTCCCAGAGGTCTCTGGGATTCTACTCTTTTCTTTTCATTCTTTTTTTCCTCTCTGTTTCATTTATTTCTACCATTCTATCTTCTACCTTACTTATTCTATCTTCTGCCTCAGTTATTCTACTGTTGGTTCCCTCCAGAGTGTTTTGATCTCATATTGCCTTATTCATTAAATATTGACTTTTTGAAATTTCTTCTAGGTCCTTGTTAAACATTTCTTGCATCTTCTCAACCCTTGTCTCAAGTTATTTTTCTGTAACTCCATTTTGTTTTCAAGATTTTGGATAATTTTCACTATCATTATTCTGAATTCTTTTTTCAGATAGATTCCCTATATCTTCCTGTTTTGTTTGGTTTGGTGGGCATTTATCCTATTCCTTTACCTGCTGAGTATTTCTCTGCCTTTTCATCTTGTTTATATTGCTGTGTTTCAGGTGGCCTTTCCATATTCTGGCAGTGTGTGGTTCCTCTTTATTGTGGAGCCTGCTCCCTGTGGATGGGATTGGATGGGTGGCCTATCAAGATTTCCTGGTTAGGGAAGCTTGTGACAGTGTTCTGGTGAGTGGAGCTGGATTTCTTCTCTCTTGAGTGCAATGAAGTGTCCAATAGTGAGTTTTGAGATGTCAGTAGGTTTGGTGTGACTTTGGACAGCCTGTGTATTGAAGCTCAGGGATATGTTCCTGTGTTGCTGGAGAATTTGCATGGTATGTCTTGCTTTGGGACTTATTGGCTCTTGGGTGGTGCTTGGTTTCAGTGTAGGTATTGAGGCTTTTGGATGAGCTCTTATCAAGTAATGTTCCCTGGAGTCAGGAGTTCTCTGGTATTCTCAGGTTTTGGACTTAGGCCTCCTGCCTCTGGTTTTCAGTCATATTCTTACAGTAGCCTCAAGTCTTCTCATCTAATCAGCACCAAAGATAAAATATCTAGGTTAATGATTAAAAGTTTCTCCACAGTGAGGGATACCTGGAGAGGTTCACAGAGTGACATGGAGAAGATAAGAGGGAGGAGGGAGATAGAGGTGACCAGGAGAAGAGGGGGAATCAAAAGGGGAGAGAGCAAGGTAGCCAGTAATCAATTCCCTATGTGCTCTCCATGGTCTGGACCCTTCGGAGATGTTCATGGAGTTACACAGAGGAGAGAAGAGGGAGGAAGGAGACAGAAGTGACCAGGAGGAGAAAAGGGGGAATCAAAAGGAGAGAGACAGATCCAGCCAGTAATCAGTTCCCTAAGTGTTCTCCACAGCTTGGAACACACAAAGAGATTCACAGAGTTGGGTATAGAAGAGAAGGGGTGGGAGGAGATAGAGGTGACCTGGGAGAGAAAAGGGAGGGTCAAAAGTGGGAGAGAGCAATCAAGCCAGTTATCACACTCCCAAGTAAAAATAGGTACTGAAGATTGGGTTCTTAAAGGTGCAAAATTGATAACAAATACCAGAAAACAAAGATTAAAAGTCTAGAATAGAGGTTAGACTCTCAAAAATACAATATTAAAAAAAAAACAAAGTCACAAAAATCATAAAATATATATATGAAGTTTTTATTTTGCAAGGTAATAGTAGGTTTTAAAAATGAAAATTAAAGGAGTAATAGAGGACTTAAAAACTTTTTAAATTAAAAAAAATGATAATAGTAAAAATATACCTAGGAGTTTCTCTGGATCTATTGCGGACAGTGTAGGGTCAGTTCATTTTCAGATAGTTCCTTGATCTGGCTTATACTTCTCAAGATCTATAGGCCTCTTCCAATGTAGTCATTGCTAACTACAGGGTTTTAATCTGTTGCACGTGTCACTTCCAAAGTGGTTCCCTCTGGTTATTTTAGCTTCTTCTGTTAGCTGGTCTCTTCAGTGTCTAATTTCCACCCTGACACAAGGGTGCGATGGTGGTCACTTGTTCAGTCCTGCTGTGGAGAAGGAGGAACACTGCAAACAAATATCACTGCAGTGTGTGGGGAGTGCTTCCAGTGTTTGAGCCGCACTGTGTTTGCCCCTGCTCATGTATGTGTGTTTTCATGGTCTACACTTCTCAGGCTCTAGGTTGCTCTGCTGGGAACTGTCTGAGGTGGGCCCTGGGTTGCGTGCACTTCCCAAGTCTAAGCTGCTTAGGTTCAGGTTCTCAGGTACTCCACAAAGGCACAGGCTTGGTTGGGCCTGTGTTTTGTGCCCTTCCCAGGTCCTAGCAGCTCAGGTGACCAGGTGCTTGGCGAGCGCAGTCACCCCCAGTTGGGGGTGCATCTTATTGCCTCCCCTGTCTCAGCTGCTTGGTTTTCTGGGTGTACGACAGGCACGCCTTCTCAGGTGTGCCATGTATCTCTTCTGTGGAGCTGATCTCTGGCTGTGACCCTCCCGGAGGATGTCAACCATCCAAAATCCCAAGAAGTCTTGGTTAGCAACGAAGCCTGCTTGCAGTTTGGTAGAGGATGCCTCTCTGAGGCTGCGAGTGCCCCTTTCAGGCTCTGGCTGCCCTCTGCCTGCTGACTCCAGCAGGGGATGGGCTGGTCCACAGCCTGCTAGCTCTCCTCTAGTATTCGCTCAGTCCTTTGTTCTGTGAGCAGGCCTGGCAGTGCCTTAAGTTAGGACTTTCTGCGGGATAGTTCTCTCTCTCTGACTGTCCCACAGTCCGGGTTGTTATCTCACGTTAGTTCCCTCAGATTGCCCTCAGGGCATTCGGGCCTGGTCCTTTCCTAAACAATGCAGACCATGCCTCCCTGTTCAGTCCCTGCTTGCTGGTGGCAGCTTCGAGCACTGGGAGTTGCCGTTAGGCACACAATCTGTGGGTTTTATTTATTTATTTTTCCTCCTGGTTATGTTGCCCTCTGAGATTCCAAGACTCCCCACAGACCCGTGAGAGTGTTTGCTGGTGTTTGGAAACTTCTCTCTTTTTCAAACCTCCTTTCCCGGCACCGTACCTCTTTTGTCTCTCTCTTTTTTCTTTTATATTTTGTCCTACCTCCTTTCAAAGACAATGGGCTGCCTTTCTGGTTGCTTGATGTCCTCTGCCAGCATTCAGAAGTTGTTTTGTGGAATTTGCTCAGCATTCAAATGTTCTTTTGATGAATTTGTAGGGGAGAAAGTCGTCTCCCCATCCTATTCCTACACCATTTTAGGACTACCCCGGAAATGGCATTTTAATAGGACAGTAAAATATGGACAGAATTAATATATGCAGGGAACTAAATGAATCAAAGTCAGTGGATACCCAGGCTTCAGAAACAAGAAGGCTGACTTCACAACTTATGAACTGGAAAATCATGTGATCCATTTATTTTTTTATCCTCAGTCATTAGCCCTGTGCCAGTAAGATTCATTTTCAAATAAGATTTATTTTAACGTTAAAAGATTTTGATTTGTTACCAAAAAAAAAAAAAAGCCACTTTCCATTAATCTATATTTTTGGGTGTTCCCTGGCATTATACTCTCAGGCAACTCAGTGAATCAGCATAGTGTATGTACCTAGAACATTAATTACACTGCAGAGTTAGGATAAAGACTTTTTTTGTTTGTTTGTTTGTTTTACTGCTGTGTTGTTAAAATCTTTTAGAGGTTTATAGCACATGCACACACACAAGAATCAGTATAATGTGTATTCCATATCAGCCAATCTTTTTTTTTCTTTTCTTTTCACTAAAGCCCAAAGAACAGCATGCTTTAACTATACTGGGACTAAATAGGAAATCTAGTATTTTTGTGATAATTAGAAACCCAGCATGACACTTATATAACCAATCGGGAATGCTTCTGTGACAAGAGCAGGCTTTTCTAATGTCACTGGCCCTCAAGACTGCTTTTTGTCTGCTCACATAAGTTGCAACATGGAGATTTAAAAATAATTCTCACTGGCAGTCTATTTAGGCTTTCTCTTTATTTTATAGACTAGTGTAATAACCTAAAATCCATCCCTCTGCTTTCTGGCCTTTGATTACACATGCTCACCCCATCATTGGCTCTTCCTGCCATGATTGTATTCCATAAAATGAAGATGTGTAGCATAGTGCTTTACGTAATAAAGATGGATTTCATGAATTTAAAGACTTTTTCCATATACTTCCCTTTTATATCCATGTCTGTTTCCTTGGTTGTTAAAGACCTCTATCTCTACTTTGAGGGTTCTTAAGAATTACCCAAACTCTAAAAAGAGAGGTGTATCAGTAGGGGCAGATTAAGCAACTCAGCAAAGTTTCAGAGTAGGTAAGCTGCTTTCTGCTGGATGATCCATCAATATGCCAGCTTCTGTGAATGAGAACTGAACAGCCCAAAGGATGAAACCACTGACTTCCTCCAAGGGCCATGGATGAGCTATAGAAAATGGCGGACCATATGGATGGCTTCTTGAAACTGAATTTTGGCAAGTTTTCTAATGCTGGTCCTGAAACTCTCCACGTGATTCTCCATGGGCTGAGCTTAGCTTTAGCTTCTTCTCATTCTCCAATAGCCCTTTCACCACCAGGCTCCGTGATCTTCTAAGATAGAGAGAATCCTTAGATCTTGCTCTTTTCCTAATTCCACTGACATGGACCTAACACTTAACTTCCCTCAGGTCTCCCCTTTTGATTCTCAAAATCCTGATTGGAAGGTCAAGTAAATGAACACAGAGGTATTTTAAATGTAACTATTAAAAACAAAACAAAATGAACAAACAAACAAAAAACTTGTATCTCTGGAGGCAATGTGGACTGTCTGCTACTAACAAATGAGCAATTGGGAAAGTTACAAACAAGAAATTGGGAAATACAATAACAAACAGAAAGTTAAGTATTTTAATCTATGATCTGGATAGATTCATATTAACACAGTTACATTTAGCTATGATTTCCACTATAGTTAATACCATAATATTATAAAATAACCCCAAAGTTAGTTTTTATAATTATAGTATCATTTTGGATTGTCTTTTAAAGGTAGTAATTTTTAATTACATTTTGAATTGAGTATATGAATTACTGGCTTAAATAGAAAGTTCTAATCAGGAGCTTGCTTTAAAGCTGTGAATTTATACAAGATTATTTTAAAAAATTGAAAAATCTGAAGGCATTGACAATTGTCATGGGCAGTTTCTCCACAGATTCACAATAAGTAGGACATTCTAAAAAAATCACAATAGTACCCTGGTAAGTGGTAAGCACAAGCAAAATGAAATATATTTTAATATTTATTTAAAATAAGAGATTTTTACCATAGAGGAATAACAAACCTAAAACCTAGAAAACTTTGACATGAGAAGGTCTGATTATATCACTTTCATAGTATAATTTAAATCTCAGTCAACACAATTTTGAGAATAATCACTAGAAATTTTTCCAGGTAAAAAATAGAAGACTTTTTGAGGAGCAATTCAATAAAAATACACATAGACAAATAAAATACCTTTCAAAGTTAACTTCAAGGTCATTTCAAAAACACTTTAAAAGATGAAGCTCATGTAACTAGAGAATATTTGATAGAGCTCATGTTGTAGGCATGGCTAAATCTATATTGGATCAAAAAGAGGTGGCCAAGCTGAAAAAAGGTTCCCATATCAAACTTGGGGAGTGGTAACCTGAATCAAGAACATCACTTAACGTGAATGACCCAGCAGCCAGTGCATCATTTACCAAGAACATTCACCTTAAACAAGATGCCTCCTGATTTCCTCTGTGTGTTCAATGGGGTGGTAAAAATGGAAACTTTTATTTTAAAAAAAAAAAAGGCCAGTGATTTGAATATCATTTTGAAAAAAATAGGAAAGGACTTTGAAAACTTACCATATAGATGAACTCCAGCCTAATCTGGAAAATCACAGCCCAGATGTGCAACAAGAGGACTGGCGTTTTCGGATCCATGCTTCAGTGGTCATTTTCCTCACAGAGAAGGGAAATAAAGATATCAGTGAAGGGTCAACCTTCAGATAAGATGAATTAGTTCTCTTTTGTTCTTAATGATAGACGATATTTAACAAAATTGGCTTATCTAGAAGATACTTTTTTCAAGGCTAAATAGTTCACTCAATAACTTTAAGAAGACACTGTCAAGGTTGTTGCTGCATATGACAAGATCACTACAATTAAAATGAATTTTGAGAGGTGAAATGGGAGAATTGCTGTAGGGATGATGAGGTATTTGAGCACTTTAGCTCAATTAAAAGTAATGATGTTTACGATGTCTTTGTTAAAGTTAAGAACAACATTGCCCTTTATCTTTCTTCACTGAAAAGCATCCTTTGATGAGTATATGCCAGAGATGGTAAAAGATAATGCCCAGTAGAGCAGAGAAATTTCAGCCTTGTCACATGACTCAAATGTACAAACAACTCGTAAAATTTCCAGCAATGGTATGTATATATACCATTTTAAACTGTCTCTTTGGAAACATTATGGGCATTTTTATTCACTGATCATTACAACATAACTTATAAGTCAGTAAAAGAATAGGTATGTAATCTGAGTCCATGTATTTATCCATATATACATTTTTATTGGAATATCAGAAGGTATTTCTGGGTTACAGAACCTCCCTCATTTTAATCCATTTCATTTTTAAATTTTATAAAGTCATTGCAACAGTATATTATCCAACAACCAGGAAACATGGAAAACAATTTCTCTTAAGTGTAAGCAATGACATGTAACTATGTAAGTGATTTACACTAAAACTAGCACAAACATATATTTGAGTAGATTGTAATATCTCAAAGAATCATTATGATAAATATGAGAGCTATTATTTTTGTTGAGTCATCCAGAACAGCAAGAACTTCTTTCTCTCTTATTTTAGGGCTGTGTTGCAGAAAGTCTTGAGAAGTTTGGCATTATTTAAGCATTTGCAAAATGTGTGTTTTCCATTTTTCCATGAAGCCTACCACAAGAGTGATCGGTACTCTTTTAGTCAGTCTCTTTTGTGAACAGTGGTCTTGAAATGAGATGTTGATGTTTAGAAAAATCAATATCAGTTTTAAATGAATGTTGGAATTCAGAAGTCAATGCTAATGCAAGAATAACATTGTGGGTGTAGCCCAGTTTTGCTTAAAGCATGAAAAGCATAGTTCAGTGATTCCTGCACTATTTGGTTCAGTATTGGGTATTTGGTCAAGTTATCTAATCTGTCTGTAATCTATTTATTCATCTCTCAGATGAGAATAATGTAATCACCTCATGGGGTTGATTTTTTGACACTGATTGTAGACAGGGAGTAAATTCATCCCAAGTTACACGTACCATAAACTGAGGTATGATAGCTTGAGAAATTTGAGGTTAACAAGGAAGGCTGAGATTAATTAAACAGAAGTGCACTTCCAGGGAACCATCAAACCATGAATATTCTGAGACAGAAGAAGGAATTAAAATATAAAGCCTATAATAAACATTAAATTAATAATCATCAGGAAAATGTACCTACAGAAATGACAATCTGTGGAAAATTCAGAATCAGCATAATCCAGTGGCTGGCCTTTCACACGTTTTCTGTTGTGTGACATGTGGGCAGTCCATTTGGTGTCTTGTCTTGGGGAAACGTGAGAAAACTCCCCAAAGAGAAAAGCGAATGATCAGGGTTTAATGTCATATACTATCAAATTAATATAAAATATTTTAATCTATGGAGGATCAGTTTTCTTAAGTCTAAACAAAAAGCTTAAGTCTAAATAAGTCTTAAGTCTAAATAAAAGGCTGCTATCTTCCAGCATTTCATTGGCTGTATTAGGAATTTGCCAACCAGTTGATCTTAATGTTCATGAAGGGCTCAAAAGATGGAATTATTTAAATACATTTAGAGAGATTTTTGTCAATTAAAAAAGCTGCATTGAACTACAATAGCCAGGACATGGAAGCAACCTAGATGCCCATCAACTGACGAATGGATAAGAAAGCTGTGCTACATATACACAATGGAATATTACTCAGCATTAAAAAAAATTCATTTGAAGCAATTCTACTCAGATGGACGAAACTGGAGCCCATTATCCAGAGTGAAGTAAGCCAGAAGCAAAAACAACAATACAGTATATTAACACACATATATGGAATTTAGAAAGACAGTAACGAGAACCCAACATGCGAGACAGCAAAAGGAACGCAGATGTATAGAATAGACTCGTGGACTTTGTGGATGAGGGTAAGGGTGGGATGATATGGGAGAAGGGCATTGAAACAAGTTAATTATCATATGTCTAATCAATCGCCAGCCCAGGATTGATGCTGGTGCAGCGAGATTTCCTGGGGGGGAGGGAGGAGGGAGGGGGGTTCTGGAGGGGAAGCATATGTAAACCCATGGTGATATCATGACATTGTATGGCAAAAACAATTAAAAAAAAAAAAGAGAGAGAGAGAGAGAGAACATTATAATCAAGCTTGCATTTCACCATCTTCTTGACATGGTGTGTTAGTTTGCTAGGACTGCCAAAACAAAATACCAAAGACTGGGTGGCTTAGTAACAGACATTTGTTTCCTCATAGTTCTGTAAGGTAGAACCAAGACCCAGGTGAAGGCAGACATTTCTTCTGCGGCCTCTCTCCTTAGCTTGCAGATGGCTGCTTTCTTGATGTGTCCCCACCTTTCTCTGTGTATAGCTCCCTGGAAGCTTTCTCTGTGTCCAGATTTCCTCTTCTTATAAAGACACCAGTCAACTGGTTAGGGCCCATCCTTGCATTCACAGCTGCTGAGCACCCCCCCCCTTTTTTTTTCACATAAATTATCCAGTGTTAGTTTCTGTTACTTGCAAGAGAAAAAAAAAAGCTCCTAGTAATAAAAACCACATTAATAAGATTTCTGGACAATTTACATCTCTATATGGCTCTCCTCCTGCCTCTTTCAATAAATCTCATTCTCATGATGTCAACTGAGAATAGAAATATTTTTGCAGAACTAAAGAGCTTTCCAGATTGAGGCACTAGAATGGATGGGGGAGATCTAACTCTGTATGGATACTTCTTCTTGCAACTAAGAATAAGCTAAACACTGAGAACTACAGTCAGTTGTCAGATGTGATTACAATCTAACTAATTTGTAAGGAAAACTTAATTTATTCATATTTCATCTGTATATGCACTTAATCTATTTGGAGCCGGCTGGTCCTTCATAAGCGTGTTCTGGGTCAGTCCTCAAAATGTGGTCCCAGGATCATCATCACATGGGAAACTGTTAAAAAAAAAAAAAAAGCAAATTCTCTGTCTCCACTCCCAGACCTATTGTATGCTCCAGAGGTGGGACTGACAGCCTATGTTTTATAAGCCCTCCAGGAGATTCTGATGCTCACTGGAATTTAAGGACCTTTGTGCTAAGTAAAGGGTCAAGCTGAAATAGGATTCCACACCTCAGTTACAGACCTGACTTTGGTGCCAGAATATAAGAAACACTGAGGGCATCCCTTTAGGGGTCTTGCCCTCCTTGGGCCAGAGTCTTACTTCTCCCCCTACCCCTAGCCATTCTTGTCTGCTGTCTCAAGAGAAAGGGGAATGGTCCTTAACGAAAGGCAGAAGGTCTGAAAATAGAGCAGTGCAGCCTGTCATTTACGTGAAGCTGACAACCCCATTTCTGACTGTTTGATTGTTTTATTTGCCCCAGAGGCACTAATTCTCACACATTCAGCTCCTCTCTTTAAAACCCCAACTAATCATTTTCTTGAGCTTCCATGCACTTGTCTCTCAAGTATTCTTTTTAAATTGAATGAAAATTAAACCTAATGCACACGGTTCCATAATAATATTTCTTTTAATGAGACTCATCTTCTAATGGGAAGAACTGCCCTACTAAATTAAAAGCAGGAAGATATATAAAAACACATAATCCACTGCATGAAACCCAGAACCTAATTTATTCATTCCTTTCACTAGACATTGTGATGAAGCATAACAGGAACATGAAAAAATCAAGTTGTCTTCCTGCCTCCTCCTGCCATTTCCCCCTTTCCTACTTGGAAAAGGTCAGCTTGAGAAAAACTTGACCTTAACGTTGACTTCCCAGTAAAGCAAACCAGTGAAAGCAAATATTTTTCATGTCCCACTAATCTTAAAATCTAATTGTAAATTTAAAAAAATCTTCATTAAATGCAATCTTTTTTATTTCAAATGTCTTTAACTTAAAAAAAAAAATTGTTTCCAGCCAGACTGGGATGAATTCCAAGCAATTTCAAAATCGCTATGAGAATAGTACTTTACTTGTAGGTTAAAAAACCCAAGTATTTCAATACATAATCTGCAATATTTTATGGGGTTATTAATTTGAATTATGGAATTCTAATTGCCTAGGAGATTGTCCATAAACCACTGCTTTCCTCCAGCAGGATGGAAAAGAACACAAAGTATTCCCACCAGGAAGCTTGGAAGCTTGTCAGAACCTACAAATGTTTCTCAAACTTAATGGTTTCTTTCTGGGCTTTGGCTATTTTGCAAACTCCCTGATCAAAAGGTAACCATGACCTCAGAGGTGTGTGTGGGGGGTGTGTGTGTGTGTTTAGCTTTTTCTTTCTTTGGCATGGCTTATGCACATTGAAATGCTGACACTGTAAGAGGCCAGAACTATGTCAACTCCTGTAATAACTAGGCGTGTTTGTTTTATAATGATAATTAACTAACTGGAGGTTATTTGATGTGTTTGTGTGTGTGTGTGTGTTTATACTTACAGGCCTGTGAAAGCACATATGGATACAGACACTTTGTATGTGTATGATTAAATAATCTTGTAATTTTTCTTCTAGTCCTTCAAAAACACAAATTGCCTCAAATTTATTTATTGATATATAATATGTTGAGGTCACAAATCCTATTTTGAGATAGATTTTCTATGAAAGACATTCAGCTCAATAATTTATTTTCTTCAACTTTTTTTCATTGCTTTGAAACAGTGTCTGTTTTCTTAAGATTTTGTGATTCAGATAAAAGGTCTTCATTCTATTCATCTCATCATTCGGCTGATCAATGTGCAATTTGGACTGTGTACAGGGAATAAGAAAATTAATTTTGAACTTGTTGCCATAAAACTATACGAGGTCCAAAAACAAGCCACAGAGAATAAACATAAATTAGTGAGGTGACATTATAATAGATTATAATAGTAGAGATGGTTTTAAAATGCCTGTACCAGCAGAGCAAACTTGTCCATGGCTTTAAAAAAAAAAAAGAGAGAGAGCAAGAAAGAGAGAAACTTAAAACAGTTTGATGTAAAACTTCATTGGGAACATCCTTACTTTTGGCAGTTTGTATCCAGAATTTATTTTCTGTTAGAGTCTTCCAGTAAGTAGCAAATACTAATTAACAAACCTGCGCTGCACTCCGTGGGTGGTTAAAAAGAAAACTTGAGTAGCAATATTGTAGTTCATGGAGTATTTAAGTATGAGCTCTTGGACCATAAGGTCCGTTGGATCAACAATATACTGGAAAGAAAGGTATCTTTATCCAGGCATCTGTACAAGTCAGTGGCTCTGCTGGACTAACCACAAGCTTCCAGACGGTAAGACCGACCATTCAGCCACAATGTTTCTCAATTGGCTCTGTTTGGTTTTGGTGTTGAAGTAGTTTTCCTCCTATGAGTAGGTGACTCAGTGAGAATCCCAAAAGAAAACAGCTTCTAAAAGAGCTTTTGGTACTTAGAGGTTTTGGAAAGATGATGAGAAGAAGCATTTTCCTGGTGTAAATATTATTCCTCAGAGCAAATCAAGGTATTGACTCTTAACAACAACAAAAAAAGTGAAGAAAAATTCTGTATAGCAGCAACTGGGATGACTTCTGAGAAACTGCTTTCTAGTGACATTAAAATAGTAAATATTCAACCTGATTTATAGCTGTTTTTTCTTCTGCCTGAAAATGTCCAATGTACGTGGCTTGAATACACATTCTTGTCTCAAATGTCCTACCACACACATTTCCACCTACTGTGAAGATAAACACATTTTGACTAATGTTATTGCTTATGAAAATTTTCCCTATGACTTGAAATCCTACCTCTGTGTTTTCTTTTCAACATTCACATTTATAAATGGGCAATTGTTAAACCACTTGCTGTTTCTCTTAGAGGTATCATAATAAGGGTGATCAAGTAGTAATCTAACCTTTTGGATACTATGAATTTTCCATTTTCTATTCGAGAACAGCACTTAGGAAAAAAGAATCCTTAAGAGTGGGAAAATTTTAAGAACGATTCTTAGATGCCAAGGCCACTCATTAACAGTTCGCCAATGAGGGTGTTTCAAGTTATCTGAAGTTGTGTTTCATACAAAAAAGCAACTTAGGTAAAACTTATCTGCTCTTACATTTTAAGACCATTGGCAAATTCAAGTTCTTTGGCTGTACTTAGGGACTCACACAAACAGAATAAAAATACACCAGCCTATTCTTCCAGCATTACATATGTATTATAGCCAAAGCACTTGCTTAGAAGTAAGACATTACTCTCAAAAATTATTTTTATATGTGGTATTTAGGACCATTTTATATAGAATGTTAAGTGTTTTATGAATAAATCCCACTCCAGATGTGGGAGATGAATCCCAGAGGAGGCGAGCAAATCTCTATGTTTCTGACTCAGTCTCAAAGCTGGGGCTGAACTATTCTCCAGCACCTCAAAAGGCTCTGCAGCCTAAACATCAAGGCCAACTGGTATAAGAGAAGGAAACATTGATAGGACAGGCTGTAATGGGACAAGCTGGAGATCAGATTTTAATTGTGCTCTGTATTGATTGTATGACTCTAGAAATGTAGCTAAATTGTTCTATCACACAGATTTTGAGGAAAATGCTTGTGCTGGTTAGTATGCTATGTCTTCAGCTCCTAATTAACTTCTCTGTATTCTGCTTCTATGGCTGGAGCTGGGGCTCTGCCAACTACATGTCTTCACTGCCAGCTGGCTTTCTATTAGATGATCCAGAAGAAGGGGTAGGGCAGAGGAAAAATCTTCCTTCTTAGTTTTTGCTCACAACTCTCAGACTCTTCTCTGAGCCCAAACTGTTGGCCCCAGTTTTTGTCTCCTGTTGATACTTACAGAATGAGGCTCAGGGTCACACCAGTATCACCCAGGCAGCAAATCCTCACAAGTGTAAGTCCCAACATCTCAGCACCAATTACTTGAGCTTCTATGTTCTGATATTCTCATTAACTTCTTCCCTTTATTCCCCCAGCCTTAGGGATGGAGATGCTTCCTGGATTCCTCTCATCTTCCCTTTTAACTCATTCAGTTAACCAACACCTATGTATCAACTGCCTAGGTTAATTCTATCTGTTGAAGTATCCAAAGTGCTTTCCGTTTCCCTGACATGTCCCTGTGAGAGACTGCTATCTATTTTTTTTAACATGGATTAAGTGAGATATTGCAAGGTAAATGCCTCCTACAAAGCTTGAAACATAGTATAAACTTTAGATACATAACTCTTTTCTCCATTACTAAAAGCTGTCTTCTTGGAAAAACTCTCTCCCCCCCATCCCCCTGTCTTACAATGTTTGTGCAAGTTGTGATTTTCAATGTAAATATTTCAATTCAGAAAGAACAGTGGATTTCTAACTCTCAAGAGATTTCTAACTCTCCATAAGATATGCAATCATAGAGGGAATTTATGACCACAAGCTCCCTGATGCTTTAGTGTTTGTAAAATTGCACATTTAGTGACATCTCTGCTTACTGGAATAAAGAACACTGTTTCTTAATCACATGGCACAGTGATAGTGCCATGATGTGTTATCAAGAGATGGGGCAATTCTTCTCCTTGATAATTGATTTTCAATAATTGATAAGCCCTTCTCATCTACTAAAACTTGACTGTCTCTAATATCAAAGTGAAGACTCTTTATCCTCTCATTCTTCTCTAAAATTTTCTCATATTATTCAGAAGTTATCACCATGCTAATTATTCATGCCATGCCCATTTTTATTTTATACTTTCACTCCTATTCTTTTCTCTTTTCTGAAATGCTATCTCCTTTACCATTTTATTTAAATCCATCAAGACAGCTGAGAAAACATTCCCTTGGCCCACCAAGATACCTACCATGAATTCCTGTTATACCTATTGCATTTTTTTGCACAATAGCAATTAATTAGTCTCTGAGTAGAAATCTTATCAGCTCAGTTAACTTTTTTTTAAAAGCAACTTTACGATATGGGCCATTTTTTCTTCTTTTAAATCATCGCTCATGACTGCCTAAGGGGTTTGAAATAAATATCTGTTGGCTGACTGGCCAACCTTTAATATTTTTTTATGATGGATGTGTCACTTGAGACTTCCATTTTCTTTAAGAGTAAGGTTGAAATACCAAAATAAGTAGATAGTAGGTAAATAGATAGATACAGATAGATGATATGTTTCTGGGAATTAATATGATTATGATAAAAGTTTTAGAATTTTTCTTCATTACAAACTTAGCAGGGACAATATGAGACAATACTAGAGTCAATATACCATTCTTTTCTTTCTGTGCTCTAGAAAACAAATGCCTCCTACTAGATTTATTAAACTATTTGTAATATAACCATGATCTTAATAAAAAGAACTGAATTTTTGACTGGAAGAATTTTTGACTGAAATGCTTGATCTTTTATTGCTTTTTCATGAAATGGATAGGACAGTACAAGTAGGCACAATTCCCCTTACTCTCTTTGCACAGAAACTAAATTTATTAAATGAAGAGTCAATCTTGTTGCTTTTCCATTCTCAGTCATAATGATACACTGAGTGGATGGCATAAGTTATTGCCTCAGAACAGCTAGTGAATTCAAATATAGTTGCTCACTCTAAAATATGTGCAGGTAAGAGTGACTGCACAGCAGGAACCACCTGAGCCTGAAATGGACCAAATCTGAATGAAAAAAGACCCTCATCAGGTCTTGATTAAGCCCTCAAGTTAATCAAGTATTTAGTATTATGATCTATCTTATGCCAGTGACCCTTGAAGTAGATGAACAACTTGAAAGCACAAGAAGGGTAAAGAAATAAATGAAAACATAAAGTCTGCATTCAGCATGACTTTGAAGATACTTAGAACACCTTGAATATGATAAAGATGTATGACAACTTCCTGATTTTCTACCCCTGTAGTATACATGTATTGTCCCTTAGTTCTAACCTATATGTGGGTAATAAAATTACAGAGTTATGATGGTGGGGACTTGAAAGCTAAGTATTTATCAGTAGGTGAGGGTAAAATGAGATTCAGACCATGAATGCTATCTATTTATTTGGAAGGCCATTTTAAAATTTTTATTTACAGTGTACTTGGAACTACTATACTGTACTTAAAATCAAGTTTCCTATCAATTCTTTATATATATATATGTAAAGGATATAGCTGACACATATATGCTGACAAATGAATCAGACAACAGGCTTTGCAGTAATTTTCATTCTCACAAAGTATCTTCAAAAATGTTTCTGAAGTCAACACAATTTAAAGGGGCAGATGTGGAATGAATATATCCCAGTCTGAATATATTTATACACACACATAAACACACAAAATGTGGTTTATTGTCCAAGAAATTTCATTGACCAGCTTTATTTAAAAGTTGGAAAATGTAAGTTTGTAAAATTGTGTGTGCAGGTTAGGTTCATGACTATTAATATTAAGAGTATAAATTCCCTTTTGTAAGAAAAAATTCATGTGTAAGAAACTTGAAATTTCAAAATATTTGCATGCTGATAAAAATTCATACCTTTAGATAGCCTATGCTCTTGGATTAGAACCATTATATTGTTTAAAATGGCCATACTACTCAAAGTAATTCATAGACTTAATGAGATCCCTATCAAATTACCCTTGATATTTTGCACAGAACCAGAATAAATAACCCTAAAATTTATGTGGAACCGTGTGAAGTCACTCAGTTGTGTCTGACTCTTTGTGACCCCAGGGACTACAACCTACCAGTTCTCTCTGTCCATGGTATTATATAGGCAAGAATACAGGAGTGGGTTGTCATTTCCTTCTTCAGGGGATCTCCCAACCCAGGGATTGAGCCCAGGTCTTCCACATTGCAGGCAAATGCTTTACCATCTGAGCCACCAAGGAAGCCACCAGTGGAACCATGAAAAGCCCAGAATTGCCAAAGCAATCATGAGGGAAAAGAATAAAGCAGGAAGCATAACTCTCTGACACTTCAGACAATACTACAAAGCAGTAGTAATCAAAACACCATGGTACTGGCACAAAAAGAGCCATAAGGATCAATGGAATAAAATAGAGACCAGAAATAAGTTCAGACACCTATGGACTTATATACCTGATACAGAATAGAGAGACCAGAAATAAGCGCAGACATCTATGGGCTTAATGTTCAACAAAGGAGGCAAGAATATACAAAGGAGGAAAGAGTCTCTTCAGCAAGTGGTATTGGGAAAGCTGGACAGCTGCACGTAAATCAATGAAGTTAGAATGCACCCTCACACCACACACAAAAATATACTCAAAAGGACTGAAAGACTCAAATATAAAACAAGCCATAATAAAAATCGTAGAAGAGAACAAAGGTAAAACATTCTCTGACATAAATCATACCAATGTTTTAGTAGGTCAGTTACCCAAAGCAACAGAAATAAAAGCAAAAATAAACAAATGGGACCTAATCAAATTTACAAGCTTTTGCACAGCAAAAACAAAAAGACAACCTGAAGACTGGAAGAAAGTATTTGCAAATAATGCACCAACAAAGACTTTAAAACAAAAAACAAAATACAAAGGCTTAATTTGTAAAAAAATACAAATTGTTCTTACAATTCTATAACAAAAATTAAATTGAATAAACAATCCAATAGAAAAATGGGCAGAAGACCTAAATAGAAAGTTCTCCAAAGAACAAAAAGATAGCCAACAGTCTCATCATCATTAATTATTAGAGAAATGCAAATCAAAACTTTGATGAGGTACCACTTCACACCAGTCAGAATGGCCATTGTTAAAAATTCTGAAAGAGTTGTTCAGTTCATTTCAGTTCAGTTCAGTTGCTCAGTCATATCCCACTCTGTGACCCCATGGACTGCAGCATGCCAGGCCTCACTGTACATCAACAACTCCCTGAGTTGACCCAAACGCAAGTCTATTGAGTCAGTGATGCCATCCAGCCAACTCATACTCTGTTGTGCCCTTCTGCTCCCTCCTTCAATCTTTCCCAGCATCAGGGTTTTTTCAAATGAGTCAACTCTTCGCATGAGGTGGCCAAAGTATTGGAGTTTCAGCTTCAGCATCAGTCCTTCCAATGAAGAGTCAAAACTGACTTCATTTAGGATGGACTGGTTGGATCTCCTTGCAGTCCAAGGGACTCTCAAGAGTCTTCTCCAACACCACAGTTCAAAAGCATCAATTATTTGGCTCTCAGCTTTCTTTATATTACAACTTTCTCATCCATACATGACTACTGGAAAAACCATAGCCTTGACGAGATGGACCTTTGTTGGCAAAGTAATGTCTCTGCTTCTTAATATGCTGTCTAGGTTGGTCGTAACTTTCCTTCCAAGGAGTAAGTGTCTTTTAATTTCTTGGCTGCAGTCACCATCTGAAGTGATTTTGAAGGCCAAAAATACAAACTGACCCTGTTTCTACTGTTTCCCCAACTATTTGCCATAAAGTGATGGGACCAGATGCCATGATCTTTATTTTCTGAATGGTGAAATTCAAGCCAACTTTTTCACTCTCCTCTTTCACTTTCAGCAAGAGGCTCTTTAGTTCTTCTTCACTTTCTGCTATAAGGGCGGTGCCATCTGCATATCTGAGGTTATTGATATTTCTCCCGGCAATCTTGATTCCAGCTTGTGCGTCATCCAGCCCAGTGTTTCTCATGATATACTCTGCATATGAGTTGAATAAGCAGGGTGACAATATACAGCTTTGATGTACTCCTTTTCCTAGTTGGAACCAGTCTGTTGTTCCATGTCCCGTTCTAACTGTTGCTTCCTGACCTTCATACAGATTTCTCAAGAGGCAAGTCAGGTGATCTAGTATTCCCATCTCTTTCAGAATTTTCCAGTTTATTGTGATCTACACAATCAAAGGCTTTGGCATAGCCATTAAAGCAGAAATAGATGTTTTTCTGGAACTCTCTTGCCAGTGGATGTTGGCAATTTGATTTCTGGTTCCTCTGCCTTTTCTAAAACCAGCTTGAACACCAGGAAGTACACAGTTCACATTTTGCTGAAGCCTGGCTTGGAGAATTTTGAACATTACTTTACTAGCGTGTGAGATGAGTGCAGTTGGGTGGTAGTTTGAGCATTCTTTGGCATTGCCTTTCTTTGGGATTAAAATGAAAACTGACATTTTCCAGTTATGTGGCCACTGGTGAGTTTTCCAGATTTGCTGGAATACTGAGTGCAGCACTTTCACAGCATCATCTTTTAGGATTTGAAATAGCTCAACTGGAATTCTATCACCTCCACCAGCTTCTTTTTTAGATATGATTTCTAAGGCCCACTTGACTTCCCATTCCAGAATGTCTGGCTCTAGGTGAGTGATCACACCGTCATGATTATCTGCATCATGAAGATCTTTTTTGTATAGTTGTTCTGTGTATTCTTGCCACCTCTTCTTAATATCTTCTGCTTCTGTTAGGTCCATACCATTTCTGTCCTTTATTGTGCCTATCTTTGCATGAAAATTTGCCTTGGTATCTCTAATTTTCTTGAAGAGATCTCTAGTCTTTCCCATTCTATTGTTTTCCTCCTTTTCTTTGCACTGATAACTGAGGAAGGCTTTCTTATCTCTCCTTGCTATTCTTTGGAACTCTGCATTCAAATGGTTATATCTTTCCTTTTCTCCTTTGCTTTTCACTTCTATTCACAGCTATTTGTAAGGCTTCCTCAGACACCTGTTTAGCTTTTTTGCATTTATTTTTCTTGGAGATGGTCTTGATTCCTGTCTCCTGTATAAGGTCATGAACCTCTGTCCATAGTTCATCAGGGACTCTGTCTATCAGATGTAGGCCCTTAAATCTATTTCTCCCTTCCACTGTATAATCGTAAAGAATTTGATTTAGGTCATACCTGAATGGTCTAGTGGTTTTTCCTACTTCCTTCAATTTAAATCTGAAATTGGCAATAAGGAGTTCTTCAGTCCTGTCCAACTCTTTGTGACCCCATGTACTGTAACTCCCCAGTCTCCTCTGTCTGTGGAATTCCCCAGTCAAGAATTGTGGAGTGGGTTGCCATTTTCTTCTCCAGGAGACCTTCCTGACCCAGGGATTGAACCCTGGTCTCCTGCATTGCAGGCAGATTCTTTACCATCTGAGCCACCAGGGAAGGCCACTGGAGGAGTGGAGAAAAAGGAGCCCTCCTTCACCGTTGATGGGAATGTAAATTGGTGCAGACAGTGTGGAAAGTAGTAAAATAGTAAAAATAGTAGTAAAAATAAAATTACCATATGATCCAGCAATCCCACTCCTGGGCATTTACCCAGACAAAACTGTAATTTGAAAAGATACATGCTCCCCTATGTCCATAGCAGCACTATTTACAATAGCAAATCATGGAAAAAACCTAAATGTCTATCAACAGATGAATGGATAAAGAAAATATGGTAAATATATAAAATGGAATACTTAAATAGCCATCAAAAATGAAATAATGCCATTTGCAGCAACATGGATGAACCCAGAGATCATCATACTAAGCAAACTAAGCCAGAAAGAGAAAGACAAATACTATATGACAACACTTATATGTGGAATCTGAAATACGACACAAATGAACTTACCTACAAAACAGAAAAGACACACAGATATAGAGAACAAACTGATGGCCAAGGGTGGGTCAAACTCCCAAAGACTGAGAGTTAATTGGAATTAGTAGGTGCAAACTATTATATATAGGATAGATAAACAATGTCCTACTACATAGCACATGGAACTATATTCAATAACCTGTAATAAGTCATAAGGGAAAAAATATGAAAAAGAATATATTGGATAATTGAGTCACTTTGCTGTACAGAAGAAAAATGAACACAATAGAATAAACCAACTATTCAATATTTTTTTAAAAATCATAACTTTCTAAATTTAAGTTGGCTTCAAAACTTGGCTTGCATGAATATCTTAATTCTTTTAATTTTTTTAAAATTAAAGCAAATAATTTTTAGAGTTCTTCCTTTTTTTCTCTTGGAACAAACTGATGGTTCTGTAATTCACTTTTAATTACAGATGATTTTACCTGCTCCTAGCATGTAAGCCAATAGTAATAATTCTAATATACTCTGGTTCATGTGCATTAGTTTTCTATTGCTGCTATAACAAATCTCTACAAATTTAGTGGCTTAATGCAAAATTATTATCTTATAATTCTGAAGGTCAGAAGTCAAAAAGTCCCTTATGAAATTAAAAAGAAGTTGTCCACAAGGCTGCATTATTTTTTTCTGGACTCTATAGAGAGTAATAGATTCCCTTGCCTTTTCCAGATTTTAGAGACTGCTCACATTCCTTGCACATGGCCCCTTTCTACAACTTTAAATGAGCAAAAGAAAATTGAGCCGTTCTTATACCACATCAATTCAAGCTTTCTGGATAATCTAGGGAAATCTCCCGATTTCAATGTCCTTAACATAACTGAATCTGCAAAATCCCTTTTCCATGCATGTAAACATAATCAGAGTTTCCAGGAATTATAATCTGGGCTCCACTCATTGGAGACATTCTCAGGAGATGCTCATCAAATTCAGCATCTGATGGGTGCACATCATACAGACAGGTCACTTGAACATTTCATCATATTCGTAACATCTTTAAAGCTACCTTGAAAACTATCAATAAAGTTAACAAGATAATTAAGTTTCAGAAATTTCAAAATTTTTACATGAAGGAGTCTTTCAGTTCAGTCGTTCAGTCATGTCCAACTTTTTGTGACCCCATGAACCGCAGCACACCAGGCCTCCCTGTCCATCACCAACTCCCAGAGTTTACCCAAACTCATGTCCATTGAGTCGGTGATAATATCCAATCATCGCATCCTCTGTCATCCCCTTCTCCTCCCACCCTCAATCTTTCCCAGCATCAGGGTCTTTTCAAATGAGTCAGCTCTTCGTATCATATGGCCACAGTACTGGAGTTTCAGCTTCAACATCAGTCTTTCCAATGAACATGCAGGACTGATTTCCTTTAGGATGGACTGGTTGGATCTCCTTGCAGTCCAAGGGACTCTCAAGAGTCTTCTTCAACACTATAGTTCAAAAGCATCAATTCTTCTGTGCTCAGCCTTCTTTATAGTCCAACTCTCATATCCATACTTGACTACTGGAAAAACCATAGCCTAGACTAGATAGAACTTTGTTGACAAAGTAATGTCTCTGCTTCTTAGTATGCTATCTAGGTTGGTCATAACTTTCCTTCCAAGGAGTAAGCATATAACCACTTAACTCATTGCTACCAAACTACTTTTTTATTTCTGCTGATATGAAGCAGAAGACAAAATTTAAAAATTATCTAAGGTATTTATCATTTTCAAGCTGTATTTTTATTCTCTTCATTCACAAGATGCCTCTTCTAGACCCTATAAAAATATAAGTGAGCAGTATTTATTAAATGTTTGAATCACACATTAATCACTTATTAATAAGCATAGAAACTCCTGGAGTAAACAGACTTTCAATAACTTTTATTGTGAAGATTTAAAATAAATGTATCTGTATAAATTATTTAATATAATAAAATTTTATAAATATATTATCCAATTTTAGGATTCCTCCCAGAAAACAAAAATTAAAGCATGATTATCTCCTTTATTTAAAATCCCATCATCCTGCTACTTGAGATGACACCATAAGATAATAATTAACAGGAAATATGAGTCAGTCATCAAGAACATGTGCTCAATATAGCTAACACCCACTACCACTAAGTCTCATCCCATCTAGTGATGTGAGAATCTCAGCACAGCACACAACACACATTTCTTTCTCCAACTTCCAAGTCAGTGTTGAGTGAAGCAAAGGAGGAGAAACAAGACCCCTGATAACAGTGGACTCAAGGGACTCGGTTTCTGTTCAAAATCAGAAGAGGACAATGCCCTAGCAGAAATGCTTTAGCAAAGGAAAAACATACATTTTTTTTTCTTTTAGAATTATGTTTTATTTGAAGGAATTTCTGAGGACTTAAACCTGGAAGACAGCCTCTCAGCTCTGAGGGGCTGCTTGTAAGAGGTATGGGAGGATCCAAGGTAAATAGGAATTTTGCAACAAAAACCAGGACCCTAGACTATTTGCCTTAAATATTCCCGCTTGCAGTTAGGTAAAATGGTTACTGACAAATACATTTTCTGATTCCTGGGAGATATTTAGTAGATAGTATGTAGCTTAGGCTTTTTTTTTTCCCCCCAAAATCTCTCAGAGCCAAAATATGTGTCCTCAGAAAACTTGATTCTCTGCTCAGCCACCAGTATAACCTAGAATCAATTAAGTTCTATAATAGAGCAACAAGGAGTTTTTGACCAAGTACTCTGTGGAATCCTTGCTCAGCAATAACCAATGGATAGATACTGCACCAGGAGTACAGAGAAAGCAAGCTGGTTTGCAGACACTGGACATTTTCTTTTACAGAAATATAAATCAAATATTTTAAATATGCAAGGCCTCCTTGCTTCCAAGCATTTCTAGTAACAGATTTAACACGAAGAGTTATTGTATCACCTCGAAGAAATTTTCTAATATTAGTTAAATTTTTCTTGAATATCAAATTGTTTCCTATGCCTAATTTAAATCAACAACTCAGAATTAACTTTTTAAATAGTGACAGCTTAGTAACCTGTCACTATCAAAATTAATAACATGGTGAAATTAAAAACCGATGACAGCCTGGGTGTGGTAGGCATAATCATGACCCCCTAAAGAAGTGCACAGGCTAAGTCCTGGCCCTGAGACTGTGGCACCCTCATGGCAGAAGAGACTTTGCAGATGTGATTGAGATGGACTCTGGCGTGAGTCCAAAGATCCTTGGAAGTGAAACAGGCATAAGGGGAAGAAAGCAGGAGGAAAAGAAAATATGACAACAAAAGCCAAGGTCAGAATGATGAGATTGGTGACTTTGAAGTTAGAAAGAGACCTTGAGCCAAGGAATGTGGGCAGCTTCTGGAAAGTGGAAAAGGCAAGGCACTAAACCCTTCCCTAAAGTCTTCAGAAAGCCCTGTAGAGACTTTGGTTTTAACCACACAAGAATATTTCAGATGTCCCAGCTTTAGAACCATAAGATAATACAGTGGTTGTTTTAAGACACTAAGATTGTAGTAATTTGTTCCAGCAACAATAAAACTAATGCAATGGGCAAACTATCCTTTTAGTAAATTATATTTTAACACAGCTCTAAGATTTCCCCACTGATAATATGTCACAAGGTCTGCCTTCCTATTTCTCAATGTTAAGTACTGCCTCATCTTTTCTAGTAGGACATCAGTTTGGCTGCTCACTGGAACCATGGGTGTGATCCATTTGGAAATCCTTAGGATCAGGTATTGCACTGGCTCTCAATACTCCTCATTCAGCTTAGTAACCTGTCTGCTAAATTTCATTGGAAATGGAACAAACTCACTGAGTTCCATTGTAAAAACTAGCAGTATGCATGCCTGGTAAGTAGCTTTACTCATGTCTGATTCTTTGTGACCCCACATACTGTAGCCCACCAGGCTCCTCTGTCCATGGGATTCTCCAGGCAAGAGTACTGGAGTGGGTTGCCATTCCCTTCTCCAGGGGATCTACCTGACCCATGGCTCGCACCCATGTCTCTTAAACATCTCCTGCATTGGCAGGCAGGTTCTTTACCACTAGCAAGTGGGTAGCCATTCCATTCTATGGGATCTTTCTGACCCAGAAATCTAATCTGGATCTCCCACATTGCAGGTAGATTCTTTACTTTCTGAGCCACCAGGGAAGCCCAAGAGAAATCAGCAGATGATGTAAACTCTCATGCAAGTGCAACTGCATTATTCTCACCAAATATAGCCTGATGGATATGATAGTGTTACATGAAACACAGTAACTATTGAAATTGTACTTATCAGAGCAAAATAAATATCTACCTTTGATGATAGAGAATATATGATTTGAAGCAAAAACTTTAGTGCATTTTATGTTAATTATAAGGATTCACAAACACTGTGCTCTAAATGAGCATATAAATATACACATGTAGTTGCATTGAGACACGTATGCCGTGAGAGAGGTCTGTAGATTATAATGGTTTGGGAGGATATTTCTGTACAACTAATACCCCTTAAAATTTCATCTTCCATATGTGGTTCATTTGGAGAGCTATCACTTCCACTGAAATTACTTTTCTTTTGTCTATCCCTCCTGTAAAATGCTCAAAGACAAAGATCAAATTTTATTTGTCTTATTTGTCATGGCACTATATATCATAACGGCTATTAGATGGTCAATAACTGTTGGATGAAGTTAGAGAACTTCCATAATATAAATGCCTAAGCAGTTTGATTTCTCCTAAATAAAGATCACTCAAGGAGTAACTGTTATGTGTGATTCTGTAGGCACATACATAATATTAATATACATAGTCTTTGTGTGTATACAGAGATTGTGTATATATATATATTTATTTATATATATATATATAAATATATATATATAATATATATAATTGTGTGTGTGTGTGTGTGTGTGTGTGTAATTATATACGTACTGGGAATCCCTAATGTCTTCATTGCATTACACCCTGTAGTTTAGTTTCCAGCATCCAACCATTTGACTGGTTTTTTACAACATTCCTCTCAAAGTTTATATTTATTAGCTTCTCATTCTTCTTGACCTATATATTTATTTCCTTTAGTAGTCAAGATGTTTCTAATCTGTTTTAAGAATTTTTTTTAAGTCATCATAGCCTCTAACAAAAATGTAAGATCACAATGCCCATTTTATTCTGCAAGTAGAATTCTATAATACATTCTCAGGGCAGTAATTCTTCTCTCTCTTTCTAGAATCCGTCCAGAGTCAAAATTCATTACTTGTGTAGGTTTAGGTTATACATCTCACAGCCACAGAAGCACTATTCACATCACAGTCATCAGAGACTGGCATATTATTTATTGCCACAGTTGGTGAATGGTGATTAAGCATCTTAAAGAATGGACAACTGATCCCACAATGCACAAAGGTGGCATTCTGGCTAGTGGGTGCTGCTTATAATCTGATTATCAATGACTCAGAAAGGGCAAACTTCAGCCTTCAAGCCTGATGTAAAAACAGAAACCAAAGTTGCTTTTGTGAGGTAAAAACTTAGCTGAACAAGATATATGTATCAATTGTTTTCAGTCATTGTACAATAGAAGAAATGCGGAACCTTGAGAGAAAGGAAACAAGATTAGCATATGAGGAACCATTTTCTGCTTGGTTGCATTTTTTGAATCGTGGGCACAGGAAGAGGGAGTCCAAGCAAATCCTCAAAGTCTTGCTGAGTTGAAGACATAGAAACTGTGGAGAAGCATACTGAGATTGCACAGCACAGTTTCAGACAAAGAAGTACAAAGAGAAAAAGCTTCAGAAACATGCTTGGGGTACTCTTGCATTTTTGCTGAGAACTAATCAGTGTATGTATAGAGTTCAAGTTCATGAGGCTGAACAAAGGATAGTCAGTAACTTGTAAGCTGAACAATCCCAAGGTTCAGAGAAAGTAGAAAGACATTTGATCAGGCCACTGAGGGTCCCTGGTGATAGCCCACGGGATCATGCATTAGTAGTAGAGCTAAACTCTATCTGGAGTGAAGCTTACTCTAGGCCAGCCATAACAATGCTTAACAAGAGGCCTTAAAGAGATTAAGCAGATCTGCAAGTGGCTTAAATTGCCTGCCAGATGAAAGGACAGCACTCTTTCAAGGAAAACAACAGTGCAGACATGACTCCAACATAAAAGTACTAAGCATGCCAAGAAGCAAGACAACATGAGCCACAATCAGGAGTAAATCAGACAACTGAAACAAAATCAGAAACGAGAAGGATTTTCCCTAGGAACTAGAAAAGAAGGATGTTATTGGAGCTCTTATTCCAATATTTAACTATTTTGATATTGAACATAATAAACTAGTAAGTGATGAAAAACAAAGTGCAAAAGACTCTCCTTAGTATACAATAAGAAAAAATAGGATTTAAGAAATATGTATGCATGATTTTCTGTACAAAAGATATTAATATACAGGAAAAATAATTTTGAAACCTGTAAGACAGTTCACCCTCAGAACACAACTGGAAAGGAAACATGACAGAAGAATAAGAAGTGACACTTTGTTGAACATATTTTGAGCTATGACTCTTAGAATGGTGATAATGGTTCCCATAGTCTCAAAATAAATGATTAAAACCTGTCAGAATATGGCACATACAAAATAAAATTCAAAATGCAACAAACTTAACTCTATTACAAAATGATAAATATAACCACATTGATAAGATTGGGGCAGAAAAGAACCAACCAAAGAAGTCTTAAACACACAAACACACACACAAATTGACTATATCTGTAAGGCTAAAGACAAAAAAGAACTGTGTGAACAATATTAGACTCCAGTTTGTAAGTGTGTTTTTCACAAGGCTATGAGTTTTTAGACATGAAATTACTTTGTGTGTGTGCTAGGATTGAGCAAAAAGTAAATGTATAGTGGGTAATGAAAGCCTGGGTGTCTACTGTCAGAAAATAGTTGTTGATACAAATGAGGGGAAGGGGAAGGCTAGAGTGAATGCTGTAGTGTTAGACTAGGGGGAAAGCATATAGTATGTTTTTAGTATTCAGAGAGGTGGATAAATGTAGAAATACAGATGTGGAATATATGAGTTGATATACATATATATTTCCTACCTCCTCCAGCAAAAGGGCCTAGAAGCAATACCACTGAAGTAGCAATGAGAATATTGTTCTCCAATTAAAGGAATCAAGCTCCTTGGAGAAACATTCAGCATCAGGATCAGGCAAGGAAAATGTAAGATGAGTCAGGGATATTTTGATGCCAGAAAGGAAGAAAGTGCTCCCAAAACAACGATGGAGATATTTGGAGAAGACACAGAACCCAACCTGAAGGAGCTCTCATAGCCAAATCTGGGAAACTTTGAGCTGAGTAAAATAGTAAGTAAATAAAGAGTAAAATAATAAGGATAGTGTTAGATTTACAACCTAGAGAAGAAGATAAGATATCCATGAGTCCATACTGATATAAATAATTGAATATATCAAAAAAACAGGGGAAAAAATCACAAGGGCCAGCTCTTCCTTACAGTAAAATTTAATCACTGAATATAGAAGGAGTAAAGAAAATATAAAATCACCAATTTTCAGTAATAATCATTAGAAGGCAGAACATTTGAGAAATGTTAAAATTAGTGACGTAGGTATATTGAGAAACTATTTGCATAGTGTTGAAGTGTCTCCCCACAATATACATCATTATAAAATGGTAACTTTACAGTGGAGATGTCACCTTAACTAAGTGATTAAATTTAATGTTACTAGTCACAAAATACATCAAAAACAT
The DNA here is from genome assembly GCA_007570785.1 of Antilocapra americana. Lineage (NCBI taxonomy): Eukaryota > Metazoa > Chordata > Mammalia > Artiodactyla > Antilocapridae > Antilocapra > Antilocapra americana. Next base: position 5,222,430 of record ML661898.1, on the reverse strand, counting down.
GTAGTTTCTTATATGATTCACTGAGTAGGACATAACATCCATTCTGTGTTTTTTTTTTACAAAACAAAATTATTTAATTTTGATACAATCATTAGAAAACAGAAGAATTAAAGTTGAGAGATATTCTACAAAAATAAATGAACAAAAATCAATGTCCTGCCCAATTTCAGTGTTTTTTTTTCTTTTAATTTTTTAAATGTCTGAATAAGACTAAGGAACTGTCAGAAGATATGGTGATATGACAACTCAGTGAAATGAGAGAACCTGGATTATATCATGGACAAGAAAAAGAACATTAGTAGGATGTATAGAAGAATGCTCTATATTTTGGCAGTATGCAAAATATTGCAGAATAATCCATGAGTCAAAGGAAAAAGAAAATCTCAAGGGAAACTGGAAAATAGTTTTAAAAAATGAAAACATAATAAAAAGTGTGTGATACAGCTAAAATATTTCTTACAGGACAGTGTATGATTTAATATTCTTATATTAAAAATATAGAATCTATTACCTTAAGGTTCCACCTTAAGAAGCTAAAAAATGAAGCATAATGTAAACCCAAATTAAGTAGAAGGAAGAACTTTTAAAAAGATAAGAGCATCCCTGGTGGCTCAGATCACAGAGAAAATTAACAGAAGCATAAATGGGTACTTTGAAGAAAAAAAATGAATCTAAAAAATGTTTGGCTATATTTACCAAGAAAAAAAGTGGAAAAGTCAGATTTTAGCTATCAGGAATGAAATGGAAAGAATATAACCACAGAATCTACATACATTAATCTGATAATGAGGGACGTTATCAAATCTTTAAGCAAGAACATTTGGCAAACTAGATGACACACCAAAATCTTAGTAAAACCCTAGTTTTTAACTACTAAGAATATTTGAGTTTTACTTTAAAAGTTCCCTACAAATAAAATTCTAGACTAAATACTTTCTCTGATGAATTCTGTCAAACTTAGGAAGAAGGGCAATAATCCCAAACAAAATGTTTTGGAAAATAGAAGTGATAGAAACACTTCCTAACTGATTTTATAAGGCCAGTATTACTCTGTTAAACCAAGACAAAGACCTTTATAAGCAAACAAACTAATATCCTTTATAAACATAGATCAAAACTCCCTTAAAACATAATAACAAATTGAGCTTGACAGTATGTAAAATGAGCAACTGGAGTTTCCCATAGAATTGCAAGGTTGAATAATAACTCATAAAAATCAATTTTGTTCACCTTATTCGTTATTTGAACAGAAAAATTATATGATCAGTTCAGCAGATGTAAAAAAATTAAAACACTTAAATACCCAATGTGTTAAAATTATCTAACTAAAAATAGAAAGTAAGTTCCTCAGCCTGATAAACAGCATGTATAAAAACCCTATGCCAAGCATTTAGTGTTGAAAGAATTAATGATTTCCCCCTGAAATTGGGGATAAAGCAAGGATGTTCTTATCACTTATTTGACTAAAGGCCTTGAGCAGTAAGACTAGACAAAGAAAAAATAGAAAATGTATCGACTATACAGGAAAGAGTGGTAAAACTCTATCTACTACAATATAAAGGAATAAACTAGTGATATATCCAACAGTATGAATGAATCTCAAAAACATTCTAATTACAAAAAGCTAAACACAAAACAGTCCAGTCTATTAAATGAAAGTTCCTAAGAGACAAATCTAATTCAGAGTAACAGAATGGTGTTGGAGATAGGAAAGATAACTGGGAAGAAGTATAAGGAAAAGTTTTGGAGTGAAGGAAATAACATCTTATTTGTGCCAGTAGCTACCTGGATGATTACATCTGTCAAAATTCACCAAGCTATACACTTAAAACAGTAATATTTATTTTATGTAAATTACATTTCAATGGAGTTGATTTTTTGAAAGTGTTTCCCAGGGTGACCAAAGTAGGGAGAAAGAGAAGAAAAGTGTTTTGATATAGCTACTAGGAGCTTGCTTTTTCCAGCAACTCTGCTTTCAAGCAGGCTGCAGTCTTTAAAGGACACTGTCTGCCCTGAGCGTGCTACCAGCACTTCGGCACCAACAGTATATTCGGTAGAGTAATACTGGAGAGGGTAGAGGTGTACAGGGCTCCAAATGTACATTCTCTTTCCAAAGGATGTTTATTAAGCCAAAAAAAAAAAAAAAAAAAAAAACAAGAAAGCTAAGTCCAAAGCATCTTCTCATACAATTTTGTAATTAATTAAGTGAAAATTTCAACCAGTGAAATTTGGCTTACATAGTTCTTCCCCTAATAGGATTAACTTTTGAATTGTGGGCTAAACCTCACATCACTTGTTTTCTCTTTTCTCTCCTTCCTCCTGTCTTTCCTTCTTGCCTTCCCTTTCTTCCTTTCTCATTTTCTTCCTTCTTTCCTTCCTTTCTCTCCTTCTCTTTCTTCCTTATGCTTTTTCTTCATGGTTTTGTTTTCCCATACATTAGGAAAAATATAACTGGGCTGTAAAGTTTTAAGAAGGGGTTCCTGGCAGGTTCATTCTTGTTCCCTTGTGATACCTGTAGTTGGCACTGTTTTCTCATTGGCACTTTCTTACTTGAGTAATTAATGTTTGAAGGAAAAGCCTGATCTGTCTTTGTCATGGACTATGTTCCAAGTTATTTTACTAGAAACTTAGCTGGGCTGGTATAGTGTATAGAACATTAAGAATCTAAAAATATTCATTTCCCAATTTTGCCCCAGTAGCAAATATGCACCCTGATTAAATTATGACTCTTATGTATTAATGTGTATAACTAAGAAATAGGATTACTAGTGATTGTCATTTTGATCTCAAACAACTACTGAATATGAGAGAGGTGATCAAGGGAAGCTTTCTGAAATGCTCAAAAGTATACAACGAAACCAGGTTCATTATCGAGCCATTTAGAATCTTAATATTTTGACTGTTTTTAATACTGTTTAATATAAAAATTAACCTATTTAGAATCTATGGAATATGATTAATTACTTAAAGAATAAATTAAGTTTTCTGTGAAGTGTTAAGTTTCACTGTATGTGTATCCCCCAAATTCATACATCAAAGCCCTAAATCCCATGGTGATGATATCTGAACATATGGACATAGGCAGGGAATTAGGTTGGGATGAGATAATGGGAGATGGGGTAAGACCCTTCATGATGGAATTAGTGTTCTTATAAGAAGAGCTCTCTCTTTCCTCCGTGTGAGGACACAGTGAAAAAGAAGCCATCTCTAATCCAGAGAGACTTCTCACCAGACACTTACCCTTCCAGTACCCTCATCTCAGACTTCTGGCCTCCAGAACTGTGAGAAATATATTTCTGTTGTTTGACCCACTCAGTCTATGGTATTTCAACAGTTTGAGTGGATGAATATAAGTGATGATAGAGACCATCATTTCCTTTTGGCCTTAAAAATGAATATGTAAAAATACATTTTAATATAATTTTATATAATTATATGAATATGTATATAATTAAATTATATATATCTTTTGACAAAATCATGCTTATATTATAAACAATTTTGCCTCTGATTTTAACAACCAACACAATATAGATGTTTTCTCACGTTAATAAATATTCCCTGATATTCTCTTTCACTGTTTGCATGACATGCCATCATAAAGATTGTCGGATTCTTTTAACCCATATTTTTGGCTATCTAGATTATATCTGACTTTCCATCACTATGTGGTATTATGTTATGAATCAACTTAGTAGTTAACTTTTTGTCTAAACATGTGATTGCTCCTCACACTAGAATGTAAGAGTTGATCCACTTCATCACAGCACACACCAAATACGTATCAAAAATATTACACTTATTTATACTTCAAACAATTGTTTAATAAACATGACTGTCTCATTGGAGTTTTGCAATGTCTAGTTCCCTGCAGCTGACTGTCAAAGGAGAGAGTGCATAAATATCCCATTGGCCCTGAGCACCATCTACACTTCACACTGTCTCATTCCACCTCAACAGTACCAAATACCATTCCTCAATTTTCATTACTAACAGGGTGAGTGAAAACTGTGTGCTGTTCTTTTTGTACTATTATTACAAATAAAGGTGTAGATAAGAGTGAAAAGTCATTCCTATGTTTATGTTTGTATTTCTTCCTCTATAATTTTTTTATAAATTTTAATCAATTTTCACTTCTTAAGAGTTTTAAAATTGCCACTTGAAAGGTTAAAAGTCTTTTGCAGAGAAATGATTAATGTTATTAATAAAACTGGGAAAACATTCACAAATTTCTAGCAGATGAATAATAAATATTATTAATCTACAGGGTTTTGTGAATAATTTTTCCCAATTTGTCACTTTAACTTTTAGCTTTTTCTTGTACACAAGTTACAGCCAGGTATTTTTGAAAGGTGGAGCTCAACTTACCTGTGGCTATGGCTTCTTTTCTGCCCAGAAGAGAGAGCAGAAACAATACCTAAATTCTAGGATACTGCTGTCATTTTTGTTTCTTCTACATCTTTCTGCCATCACACTGTGAATAAGTGAAGTAAACACTGAGGCTCCAAATTCACTTAAAACTATATAGAGCATTTTAAACAATTAAACAAGGAGATTCGTTAAGGAGGGTAAATGATCAGAAAGGTAAGTGTTTGCTAGAGGAGACAAATGGGAAAGGAAGCACAGAAAAGAACAACTAAAATACTGTCATCATTTTGGGGGCACAATTAAATCTGAAGATTAGTAAGACAGCTAGAACTTAACTTATATTTTGGAAGTTTATAATGATAAGTTAAAAGCTGATCAACTACAGTCTACAGTATGATATAGTCTCTTCTCTGGTGTCTTCAATGGCTGTGGTTTCATATTTGAGTGATAAAAGGTTGGAAATTATAGTGTTACTACTGGTATTTGTTAAGGAACCTTTAAATTGGCCATTACTGTTATAGCCTTTTTATGTTGGCTTGGCTGCGGTGGCTCTTTTATTGAAATAGATAACACAATTAATTTACTTCAGTCTTCTAAAATGTTTGGATTGAATCCAAATAAAATGGCTGTCAGAAATAATGCCAGATTTGGGACCAGCAACAGGAAAACTCTACACATATCACCAACCAAAAGTGCCAGTTGTAAAGGGAGGGGGAAGTGGCTGTAAGGGAGAAAGTGAAAGTTGGTCAGCCCTGTTCGACTCTTTGTGACCCCCATGGACTGTTGGAGTGGGTCGTCTTTCCCTTCCTCAGGGGATCTTATCTTCCCAACCCAGGGATCGAACCCAGGTCTCCTGCATTGCAGGCGGAGTCTTTACCAACTGAGCTATCAGGTTAGGGGAGGGGCATATGCATATCACTCACATGAAGAGAAGAAGAAATCAAATCACTACAAAATGGGTATTAGACCTAATTAACAACACAGATTGCTTCCCCCACTATGCCAATCTTTGGTATTGTGAGGGGTTGATGATGTTTTTAAGAATTGTTTTTTTTCACTTTGTGCCTACTCAAATGTATACCATACTGACCACTGTATAAGCAGCATGTTTTCCATATAAAAAGGTTATGGTGCCCTGCAACCACTAGATACATCCCAGACTTAACAGTGAGAAGCAAGCATTCCAGCTAGACCATGAGACAGAAAGCAATATTATATTTCCCATGCCTGAAAGGTTTTGAATTTGAGATGCTTTCTGATCACTTTCATTTTCAAAATCTACTGTCAGTTTTAGCCATTGACTTTTCTTGCCATTAACTTGTAAGTAAGAAGGTGAAGCAAAGGTGGTGTTGACTTAGTTTAGAACAGGGCTTAATAAAATGTCATATATTTGCTATTCTTTGCCCTGATGTCTGAATGTTTGTCTTCAAGGTTAATCAAAATAGAAAATAACTTTTTACAAAGACATCAGAATAAAAGAAAGTAAATCTAGTTCTTGTTATTTTATATAAAATACATTGTTTTATCTTCTGATATGAAACATAAAATGGAGAGAGCAAAAACTTTGTAAGGATTAAATTTTTATTTTCACTTTTATATACATATCTCTATGTGTATATATTGAATTATTTGATACTTTAGCTTCTTTGAAGGTGAATTGGTTTTGATTGTTTAAAGTCTAGTTTCTCCATCAATTTCTTAAAGAGGAGAAAATCTCTATCAAAATCTTTTTATTTTTCCAATTGTCTGTTTCTTTAATCCTGTTTATGTTTGCTTCATATTTTTAAACTTTATTCTTAAGCACATAGTTATGATAATTTTGTCTTCCTAATGAAATGAGTTAGCATTATGAAATCTCTATTTTTAGGAATACACTTTATGTTAAGGTCAGTTTTATCTATTATTAACACTGCCACTAGAGCCTTCTTTTGCTTACTCTGGGCATGCTAAATATATTTATCCTCGTTAACCATTTACTAAGTAAATCTCTTATTAACAGGGCTGTGCTTATCTTAGAATTGCAGAACTTTTCTATGTATTATTACTTAAACTGTATCTGTTAGATGACATATTGTTGGGTCTTTTATTCATTTGGGCAGTTTTTAATTTGGGTGTTTAGGTTCTTAATATTTAAGATAATTATTGATATGATTCAATTTAGATCTACCATGCAGTTTTTTTCATTTATCCCTCCCTTTTTTGGTTACTTTATTCCCCTTTTTCTCATGTGTTTTTGATTTTTGAATACTTTAAAAATTTTATTCTATCTACTATCTTATTAACTACAGCTTTTTCCCTTTCTTTTTATTCTTAACTTGATGGATTACAGTGCACATATTTAGTTTTTTCCTAACCAACAAATAGAGTTAAAATTGTGCCAATTCATGTAAATTGTAAACACAGTACAACTACATGTATAAATGAGCCTATACAGATTATAAATCCAATAAAGTCCATTTTTTACTGTAAAAGTATATGAAGAGAAATACTGTTTTCCATTTACCTTTATATTTACCATTTCTTTCTGAGGATCCAATTTGAATTTGGTATCATTTGTTCAGCCTGAATGAATCATTTTAGCTTGATTTAGCATTTCTTAAGATGTCAGTCTACTGTTAATTTTTATTCACATATTTCAAACTTCTCTTACTGAATATAGAATTATTATAGCTTCTTGATAAATTGATCTCTTTATTAACATATAACATCTCTCTTGGTCCTGGCATTTTTCCTTGTTCTGAGGTCAACTTGGTTTGATATAATATGAGTACTCTAGCTTTCATCTAAGTGGTGTTTTTATGTTATAACTTTTTCCATTCTTTAACATTTATATTTTAATACTTAAAGTGGATTTCCTGTAGACAACATATATATATAGATTTTGGTTTTCATCCAATCTAACAATATTTACTTTTCATTGGAGTATTTGGGCCAGTGCTATCCAATGAAAATAAAATGTGAGCCACAAATATTAGTCACATATATGTAATTTTTGAAAAATGTAGTAGACATAACAAAATTGGTAAAATACTCTTTCAATACTTTGCTTTGTTTATTCAAGTATATCCAAAAATATTCTCATTTAAATAATCAATGTAAAAATATATTACTGAATATTTTACATTAGATTAACTCAAACTAAGTTTTTGATAGCCCATGCATGTTTTATACTCATACCACATTTCAGTTTGTCCCTAATACCTAAATGTGACTTTAGTATTGGATGACACAATATATTCAATGTGGCTATCAATAAGACTGAAGTTAAAGCTAATTTCTATTTGTTCCATCTGATCTTTCTCTTATCAAATATTTCTGCAGTTTTATATTAATGATGTTATGTGATTAACTATATGATTCTATTGTATCTTTACTGTTAGTTATCTCACGTTGTTCTTTTTTCTTATTAATAATTGCTTTAGAGTTTACCATATTCATCTTTAACTTATCAGAGTCTAAATTAAGATTACGTTATTATCACTTCAAATACAGTGTAAAAATCTTCTAAGAGTGTAACTCCATATTCACTTTTCCTCTTTGGTTGTATTGTTGTTGTCATATGTTTTATTTCTGCTAATTCTAGAAACGTCACCATGCATTATTACTTCTTAATAATAACTGTTAAATATATTTGTTAATAATGACCAGGAAATGATCTGCTACAGAAATTTTTTAAAGTGAGAACATGTATTTTCTTTAAGTATTTAAATGTTTATTTGAATATTTTGGAGAAGGAAATGGCAATGCTCTCCAGTACTCTTGCCTGGAGAATCCCCTGGACAGAGCAGCCTGCCGGGCTGCAGACCATGAGGCTGCAAAGAGTCAGACATGAATTAGCAACTGAACAACATTCAAATATTTACCATTTCCAGAATTCTCACTCTTTTTGCAGATTCAAATATATGTTTGGTACCAATTAATTTCTGTCTGAATATTTTCCTTAAGTATTACTTTTAGTATGAATCTTCATAACTCTCACAATTTTTTTTTTGGTCTGAAACATATTTTTGCCTATAAGTTTGAAAGATATTGTGATACATGTAATAATTCTAGGTCAAGAAATATTTTTTCTTTAGCATCTTAAAGATCTTATGTCATTGTCTTCTGGTTTTATAGTTTCTGAAGTCTGCTTTCATTTTGATGTATATTTTTCTCTTTGGCATGCGTCTATTTTCTCTACCTTCTTTTAAGATTGTCTTAGTATCTCTGGTTTTCAGTGATTTTATTATAAACCTTAGTGTTGGTTTCATTACCACTCTGTGCTTTTGTTATTATTTAAATTATTGAATTTATGTGTCTGTCAGCCATCAGATTTATAAACTTTTAATGACTGTTTCATCACATTTCTCTCCTGCCTCATTATTTTTTCTTCTTCTAGGACTCCAGTTACAAATGCATTATACTGCTTGATAATGTCCCTCTAATAGTGAAAATTATTTTCATCTTTTTCTATGACTTATTTAACATGCTTTTCATTACTATGCCTTTAAGTGTAATGAGGTTTCCTGTGACTTATATACTTATAATAACATTTAGTGTGTTTTTTAAGTATATGTTGTACTTTTTATCTTTAGAAAATCTATCTGAATTTTGTTTACAACTTCATTATGATTATTGTGTTTAAGATATCATCATGTTCAGATTTTCTTTTATATCCTTTATAGATATGTTTATAAATGTTTATCTCAGCTATCTTTCAAATTAGCACACTATATAGAGCCACTTTAAGTTTCTAGAAAAAAGTGAGCAGAAAGTACAAAAATTCCAATATATACTCTGTTTCCCCTAAACTAGACAGTTTTCCCCATGTTTAGTATCTCAGAGTAGTGTGGCAAATTTTTTACAATTGATAAGCCTATACGTATACATTATCATTAACTAAAGTATACAGTTTACAGTAGCCTTCATTCTTTGTGTGTATATTTCTATGGGTTTTGACAAATGCATAATGTCATGTATCCACCATTAATTACAGTGTAACATGCAGATAGCTTCCCAGGCCTTAATAATCCCCTTTGCACCACCTACTCATCACTCACTCCCAGCACCTTAATCCCTGGCTACCAATGGTCACTATTTCTCTTAGTTAATTTGACTAGAGGTTCATCAATTTCATTGATACTTTCAAAGAGCTAGCTTTTGGTTTTGTTGCCTTTATTTATTTCTGTTTTAGATTTCACTGATTTCTACCCTAATTTTTATTATTAGTTTTGTTCTTACTTTGGATTTTAGTTGCTATTTTTCTAGTTTCCTCACCTTGGGTGAGACAAAAATGAAGAGATATTTCTGAAGTTGGTTATTTCCCTTTCCCCACATCAAAAGTAAAATGGGGCTGGAGTTTGATATTTCCCTTCTCCTAAGTCAGATAGGCTTTATTAAAATATCGGTCAGTTAGATTTCGGTAAAATAGTAACTTTAGAGGGCATTCTTTGTTAAGGATAATAGAATGCTTTTGGAATATTTCAGAATGCTGCATTCTCACACTGTGGGAATCATGAGGACATTTCTCTCTAATGTTCATGCTGAAAACCTAGTGGGACTATTGGGGGTAAAACTCCCATAAGCATGAGATACCTCGTATGACTGGCCTGCCTAGAGTCTCTAACATTCAAGCTTATCCAAACAGAATTTCCAACAATTCAGCAGTTGCAGTTTAAGTATTTCTAGCAGAGTTCTGTTCTTAGACTTTTGCTCCTAGTGAAGAAACAGCTTTGACTTGCAGTATATGAATCTGTGTCCAGTTGGGGCGGTAGTTTGCTCTGTGACCTTCAATTCTCTGATGTATATCATATATCTAAAAATGATTGTTTACTTTTACTTTGTTCATCTTTGTTTTTCTTTTTCTGAAAATGAAGTGAAAATTTCTAAGAGTTCTGTACTTTAGACCATAAACTGGAAGTTGTCACAGCTTTTCAAACTCTTCATTTGTTAATTCCTTTATGTGCTATTTCTGCATTTATTTCTATCAAATTATTTTTATCCTGATAAAAATCTGTATTTTTCTGCTCTTTTGAGTGCCTAGTAATTTTTGACTAGATGCTGGACGCTGTATTTCATATTGCACAGTAAAGGATTTTTTTTTCTTTTTGCATACCTTTAAAGAGCACTGTATTTTCACCAGGCAGACAGTTAGGTTACATCTGGGTCATATTAATTTTTCAAACCTTTCTTTTTAACTTTTTAAACATGTTAAAAGGTTAAAAAGGAAAGTGGTTTCCCTGGTGGCTCAGGCAGTAAAGAATCGGCCTGCAATATGGGAGACCTAAGATTGATCCCTGGGTTGGGAAGATCATCCCCTGGAGGAGGGCATGGCAACCCACTCCGGTATTCTTTTCTGGAGAATCCCACGGACTGGTAGGCTACAATCCATAGGGTTGCAGAGTCGGACATGACTGAAGCAATTAAGCATGCACACACAGAGAATTTTAAGGCTAACTTACTTTCACTGCTAAGGCCTGATGTATCATGAGGTCTTTCCACTTTGACTTCAAGAGCAGATATTACTTCCATCTTATGTGAACTCAAAAAATTTGTCACCCCTGGCTTTTCCCATGTTCTTTCTTTAATTTAACAGTTTCCCCTAATGTTTGTGTAGATCAGTACTCAACGAAAGACTCAAGGTGACCCTTCTGCATTTTTCCAAAACTTTCTCATTATGCAGCCCCCTCCACTCTCATATTCTGCCCCACATTCACTTTTCATTCCACTTCAGCCTTCTAGAGCTTTCATCTCTACTTCCTTAACTCTGATTACCTGGCTCCATTTGTGATCCCCATCCCTGTGCTGTCCTTCCAAACATTAAACTGTAATAAAGGTACAACCACTTCATGTGCTTCTGCTCTTAGGGATTATCATCCTGCGCTGCCAGAAGTCAAATAACTGGACACACTCAAGGCATATATATATATATTTTTTTTTTTTTTCTGGCTTCTAGTTATGGCCTCTTCCCACAGCAATTAGTTCTTTATGGGCCTACAAAGATGCCTCTGGCTTCATTCACAACAAACATCTAGATATATTGCAATGCTATCAATTTAAGAAAATAATACTTGGGAACTTAAACTATAATAATTGTTAATAGCTAATAAAGATAATTATTGCTTTCAAACTATTTATATTCATTTTCCTAATATCAATAATATTTGTGTTTACTGATGAAAGTATAAAAATAATTATCCAGTATTAATCTATTTTATATGCTTGAAACATAGTAAAAGAACTACAGAATTAACTACCAACCAGCCATTAAAACAATTCACTTTGTTTTACTTACAAAGTGGAGAATCCTGGAAATATATATGTGTATATATATATACACACACCACACACATATCTTTCTTTCCTTTATAAAACAGAAATTTATCTGTTATCTCTCTTGGAATATCTCATTTTTGCTTGAGTTTATGGAATAAGCTAAATCACCCCTTTTCCTTGAAAGTAAAGCAAAGGTACTATTCATTAGGCTTTCTGATTCAATGCTTTGAGGAAAAAATAGGGAAAAAATCTAAACTATCCATATTCCAACAGAAAAGTATAAAATTAGAATTAAATTACATAACTACTTCTTACTCCATGATGAAAAATGTATATGTGTGTTTCAAAGTATTCCAGGATTTTTTAAATCTATTATTTATTATATACAAAACAGGGCTTCCCTGGTGGCTCAGTGGTAAGGAATCCACCTGCCAATGCAGGAGATGGAGATTTGATCCCTGGGTCAGAAAGGTTTCCTGGAGAAGGAAATGGCAACCCACTCCAGTATTCTTGTCTGGGAAATCCCATGTATAGAGAAGCCTGGTGGGCTACAGTCCATGGGGTCGCAAAGAGTCGGACACAACTGAGCAACTAAACAACAACAACAGTATACAAAACAACTGAGAAGTATCATTAAATCAACACTTCCCCCTCCCTGTTGTGTAACTATGTCAAACACACAAAATCCCCCAAAACTTTAATGCGTAGTAAACTATTTAAAAATGGATACACATTGTCTTTAATAATTTTAGTTCAGTGATGAGAACTATTTTTTAATGATTGATACATAGGTCTATATTGTTAGAATGGAGATAGGCAAATTTGCATCGTGAACCCACAGACCTTCTTGGATTGAAAAGTGAAAGTTGCTCAGTCATGTCCCACTCTTTGCATTCCCATGGATTGTAGCCTGCCAGGCTCCTGTGTCCATAGAATTCTCCAGGCAGAAATACTGGAGTGGGTTGTGACATAACCAAATCCAGTTTGCCCTGGATACTTTGTAGTGTACTCAGAGATCCATGCTCAAATTTCAGCATCATGGAAAAATAACAAAGCCAGTGAAAGAAAATTTACTAAAGGTAGAAGGAAACCATATCTTTCCTATACAGTTGGAAAGATATCCAATGTATCGGTTGATATCCAACGTATCAATGATGCAGTGCATCACAGGATACAGCAAAGATGCGACAGTAATCTTATACTTTAGATATAGGAAACTGAAACTTATTCCAGTTTATAATTCCTCAGAGTAGAATCCCAACCTGGAGAAAAGCTTTGTGAGAAATCTCAAAGAGCTGTATCACTGTAGACAGAATTAAGGACAAGTTTAATAACTTACTCTTAGTTGTGTTGTCACTGGGTTTTGATATAGGGAAGACTGGGAGGACAAATAACTCTCCTGTCCATGGATTCACTGCACATCTGCATAAGGCAGCATTCTATAATTAAAAAAAATTGATAAGCAATTTCAGAATCAGATTCAGCTAAGACTTGAAATGGACATTCTTCCATATTTGATTCAGAGTAGCCTTCTTTCTTAAGCTCATTTTTTTTCATTTATAAATCTATAGAAAATAAAATAAATGAAATAAAAACATTTATTACTTAACTTACATTGTCCGTTTGGTTGAGAGGGGTTATCATCTCACATATTTCTATTTCCCTAGGCATTGTGTCCTTACCTTGAGTCATATCTTTATCACTCATTTCTAGCATATCAAGCATGAGATCTGCAAACTGACATTTCTAGAGAAATATAAGCAATTTACCAAAATTCACAGTCAGTTACCAAGCTCTGTATGCCTGGTTTGTGTAGTACTGATGAATTTACACTCTCTTTGGCTTATATGAAACTGAAAATGAGGATGAAAGATATTGTATATATTAATAATCAAACATTAAAACAAAACAGACTTATTGCAGATCAATACTGCCTCTTTCCCTCAGCCTAACATAGCAGATGCAGTTTCTATATAAAGAACATAGTTTTAAAATCTTATCTCAAATGTCCAAGCCTATCTCTTGAGAAAGATAAGTTTGGCATTAAGAGTAATGGCATTTTTTTTAACATCCAATATCTTGTCTCATCAATTATTTTAGTAAAGTTTTCTCTGCAACTGTATTCTCTTCACTCCCAAAATTTCACTGGCAGACTGTAATACAGTTCCTGAACCTTGATTCAAAGCTGGGCAGAAATCTCATGAAAACTATTTTTTTCCCCTATAATGTGTAACATGTGGGTTTCTTGGCTTACAAAGAGACTTTAAGAAGACATGATTCTTTAATAATATACCATAGAGAAAATGTTCCTTAAAGTATGCTTTAAGATAAAAATAATCTAATTATATCATTATGGATAGAGAAAGAGCTCTATGTGGTTAGCCTGGATCCAACTATGATAATATGATTTTCATGAAATTGGCACAATTTATAACTGAGACCTCAAATATTAGATTGCTCATCATTGGTGGGCTTTTTGCAAGATTTTAATCATGAACAGGCAATGACTGCATCAAATGCCACTGAAGTTTGAAATCAAACAGACTGTTTCCTATGTTAAGTACAATTTAAGGAGACATCACCTTTGATTCATATGTAAATATCTGGCAAAAATCCTAAAGCTACTTGTTGGCCCATTTTTCATCTTTGGTAGATGGGAACATAGTTTGCCAATATAAGAAGCTATTGAATCTCATTGGCTTAGGGATTGAATCCAAATCCAGAAGATACTTTAGTTTTTGATATTGTTTACACTTAGCAAAGCAGAATTCCCAGTTTCTACCAAAAAGAAAAAAGAAGAAAAAAATAGACTTAGAGCCCTCTCTATAACAAAGAAACATAAACAACTCAAAATATTTAGGGAGCCAAAAAAGAGGGAAAAAAGGTCTTCAAATTTCTTTTGGTGCATGAAGTATACATAACTTTAAAACTTAAGGATTTAGCTTTCCTAAATATATGCCTGGATTTAAAGATCACAGGGGGAAATGTGGTCTAAAAATAAGTTTGAGGTTTTATTTCAACTATATTATTTATAAAATAATTCAAGAAGACCAATGATTTCAAAACAGAGCTGTGTCATCATTTTCTAATTCATGTAAAACAAATGGCAACATTTTGAACATGTGTCTGTCTTTCATAACATTATGCATTTTTTCCCATCCCCATAAAACCTCACTCCATGTATAACAGTATCTTTAACTAATGAAATTGCAGTCATCCAAACAAATTGAGTCAACTACGAACTATAGAAACTAACTGAATGGGTAATTTTTTCATTGGACATTATTTCAAAATTAAGGTTAGAAAAATATAAATTGGGGGTATTTTCCCTAGGGTTACACTATTCTAACCTGTATTTGTAAGGAATGAGAAATGAACGAAGAAATTCTTTCTTTCTCAAAGATTTACAATGAGGCAGTAACTAAGGAAGAATCAGTCATCTGTGGCCACTTTGAACTGTCTCAACCTTTTAGTGAAAATGTTTATCTCATTGGAATGTTTATCTTGTTGGAATAAAAATGTGTGTATCTGGACACAAGAAAATTAACAGTGGATATAGAACAACTGTAGATTTACTTTTTGAAACAAAACGTTTTCAGTGAAGAAATACATATGTGAATAAATAGATGGTGGTCAAAAAATATGTGACCTACAATTTAAGAAAATAGGGAAAAATTACTGTTCTTGTTTCATATTTGAGAATGGCAACCACAGATAAAGACAATTGCAGCTTTTATTACCCCAGTTCTGTAAAACATTTGGCTTGTTAATTTTATGATGCTTCAAACAGAAGCCTCCAATGTATACCATTTTATCAAATAAAATTTCTAAAACTGATCTCAATTTTATTTGTCTAGCAAACTCTGACTCTTTTATAAGTTGTAATTACTAACACTTTTGAGGACAATTAAGTTTAAAAGAAAGAATTCCCACGTATATGACCTGAATTTGAATTTTTTCCTAAATTAATTTCCATAGAAAATATATCACACATTGTAATATAAATGGATAGATTTTTATAGTTAATATCTATTCTTTTCAAAAATACTTCCTAGACGAGAACCAGTCAATGATTTTAATTTTTACCTTTTAGTGCCAGATAATAACCCTTCTTTTTTTTTTTTAATTTTGGGAACGTCTTACTATTTATTTGTATATGGCTGTGCTGGATCTTCATTGCTGCACGGGCTTTTCTTTCATTGTGGTGTACAGGGTTCTTACTGTGGTAGCTTCTCTTGTTGCAGAACATGGGCTCTGAACACTCAGGCTTCAGTAGTTGCAGCATCTGTGCTCTGGAGCACAGGCTCAATAGTTGTGGCTCATGGACTTAATTGATCTGTGGCATGTGGGATCTTCCCAGACTAGACATTGAACCTATGTTTCCTGTATTGGCATGCGGATTCTTTACCACTGAGCCACCAGGGAAGCACAACCCTCCATTCTTATCTTTTGATTTTGTCCAAGTCCATCCAAATAATTATGCTTCAATGAAATTTCACTTTCCTTTAAATATTGTTCTATACAATTTATTTCCAGAGAGACACATAGCTATTTTTCCATTGATTAGAAAGAATGACTATGACATTTTTCTCAGTTTTTTTTTCCACTTGATTTGTAAGATTTGTTTTGTGACTCAATATACTAAAGTAGTTGTGACATTGGCCTATTAAAATCTAAATACTTTAAGCTCAAGCAATATTTAAAATTAATAAATTAATTCCTTAGCTTTTAGAGGAAAACAAGGTAAAGAATTATCATTTTAAGTTTATATCAAACTGCCAAGGAAAGCCACCAGTCCATCTCAAAACCAACTGCTCTCCTCCATGATTAAAGTAAGACAGCTGACCTGTTAGGTCAGTTCCATTTTCAGTTTTAGCAATGTCTTAATTGGGAAATTGCAAAACAATGTTGTCATGCAAGACTTCCAGGAGTACATCTGTTTCTAATGTACAGTGCATAATTTAATGACGAGACACTTCAGTGGTCTACCCACTGCAAATCTCAGTTGTTAAATATGTCTGGAGCAAGACATCTTTAAATAGTAGGCACTTTTTTGGTACATTAATTTTCTCACACTCAGAAGCAGAAAATGTAATTCTAACTGTCACTTTGTGTAAAGCTCTGTTTACTTTAAAATGCTATTTACAGCCTGTATGTCTTGTTTAAACTGATTAACTATAGTGGAATTTAAAACTTTTATAAAACCTATTTATTATGGTTAATGTTTTTAGAAATTTTTTTCTTCCCTTCAGACTATAGTTTAAGAAACCTATCTGACTGGCAATAAAGCACAGACTCTCAAGGCAAATCTTGAAAAAGATAAACCAACCCATTTCCAGAAGACACTGAAATCTAAAATGCATGCCACAACTTGGTGTAGAGCTAGAAGTGTAAACAGAGAAGGTAAGCACTTCTCCAAGAGATTAGGAATGGAGAGCCAAAGCCAAAATAACCATCCCCAGACCACAATGGCCCAGTGGTTACCAACAGTATCTTCAGTGATTCAGTTTGGCTAACCACATGCTTGCTAAGTGGCTCGGTATCCAACAAATCTCTTAACAGTGTATAAGATCTAATTATATGTGGTCAAATGTGGGTATCCTGTTTAGAACTTGTCTGACCAGTATCCTAAAGAGATAACAAATGTATGATAAGGGTAAAATATCCCACTAAAGAATTAAAAGTAGAAGAACTTTTATTAAAATTGTTTCAGTATTATTATCAGCCTCCATTTTCAGTCATAGATAGTACCTTGAAACAATCAACTTCACTATTCATTTAGACTATCAAATAACTCCTGGATTCAGATCTAATCCTATCCTATTTAAGACTGAAAAAATATTTCCCAGTGAGATCTTATTTTTATTTATTTTTTGCAGTAGTTAACTATGGTATAAATAAAACTCTCTAGCAAAATGTAATATAAAGACTTTGAAGAGAACTTTAAAATTAAATTAATGATTATGTCACTTATAATTGTGACATAATCTTACAAGAAAAGTATTTGAACTTTTAACCCTTGAGTCATTGAAAACTATTTCAATCAGAGGTTTCTCAAGAGGAATTGAGAGATGACAGATGAAATGACTTTAGAGATTCATTTTGTCCTTGTTTCTTTAATTCAGGCTCTAACACTCTTATTTTTAAGGGCACCATAAGGCTTTCCTACATATGCTGTTGCTTGTCAAATACCTAAAACATATAATTTTTCTGTAATCATGTCTTCCCCAATAATTTAATATTTTTCTGATCTCCTTTCTCTGACTTCCAGCCACTAGGTACAAAGAAAATACGCACAAATCCTTAATGAATGACTAAATTCTTATATTAGAAACTTAATTTTGCTGGGAAAATATATAATACATTTTTCAATGAAATGTAGATTTATTTTTTAAATCATTTTCTTATTTGGGTGACTATTAAAGACATAACTTTGGATACTGTCACCATGTAGGTAATATTTAAGCCAGTATTTGGATGAGATCTTCAAGGAAGTGAATGTAAGTTAAGAATCAGAACATCAAATATTGAACTCAGGACCACAGCAATGAAAATGAAAGAAATAAAGAGAAGCCAGCAAAGGAGACTGGAAAAAGAATAATGAGTGAGGTGGCAGGAAAAAGCAAACTGTGTGGTGACTTATAAGCTAAATGAGGCCATCTAATCATGGAAGATGGTGTGATCAACCCTGTCAAGTGATACAATGAGGTCACATAGCATGAGAACCCCAAACCAGCCACTCATCTAGCTGTGTGAAGGTTATGTGTAAACTCAATAATATCATTTTTTTGGTGGAGTAGTGGAGACTGGTAAAACATTAATAGAAATTGGAGAAACCCATACAGTCATCTCTTTTTAAGAGTCTTAGTATAAAGGGGAGCAAAGAAATGTGATGGCGGCTGGCAGGGGAAGTATGGTTAAGAGAAGTTCTTGTTTATGCACAGTAGTCTGTTATCTGTTAATTTCAAACTCCTAGTTTATCACTCTCCCATCCCTTTCCCCTTTGATAACCATAAATGTTTTCTATGTCTGTGAGTCTGTTTCTGTTTCATACATGGATTCATTTGTATTATCTTTTTAGATTCCACACAAAAGTGCTATCATATAATATTTGTCTTTGTCTGACTTACTTTGCTTAGTAGGGGATACTATATTCAGTATCTTGTAATAACCTATAATGCAAAATAATTTGAAGTATATATAGAATTGAATCACTTTGCTATACCTAACACTAGCACAATATTGTAAATTAACTATATTTCAATTTTAAAAAGATAAAACAGAGAAGTTCTTGTTTAAGATGAGAGAAATAATAGCACAATAATAATCAAGAAGAGAGGGAAGATGCTAATATAAGAAAGAAAGGAGAGAACTGATGGGGA
This sequence comes from Antilocapra americana, assembly GCA_007570785.1. Lineage (NCBI taxonomy): Eukaryota > Metazoa > Chordata > Mammalia > Artiodactyla > Antilocapridae > Antilocapra > Antilocapra americana. The sequence continues at coordinate 5,203,426 of ML661898.1, read as the reverse complement.
AATGTCTCTGAGTAGACATAAGGTGTTTGATTATCTAGGCTACACATTGGGGAACTGTACTTAGAAACATGGAAGGAAGAGTAGGTGAGGAATATGGGGACAGATGCCAATGAAAATCTGTTCTGATTGCTCTTAATGTTATAACCTGAGAGTGAGCATGGGAAAGGAGCAGAGGATAAGGCATAAAAATTTTTGGAAGAGAGTAGAATTAACAAACTAGACATATATTTTATGGCTGCCTAACAAATTGGTTTGAACATTATTTAAAAAGTTGCCTCTAGTTTAAGAAAATCCTTTCTCAAGATGAGAGAATTTTAAGAAGCCTAACTGTACTATAGCATTAGAGTCTGCATTCCTTTTATTTCTGTTTGATTATAGAATATTTAAATACATACACGTAGAAAAGTGTTTCAATAATTATCAACCTAAAGGTCAATCATTATTCTCTAGCTGCATATAAACTATAAGGTGTATATTTAAAGTTCTACATGCTGTTAATATATACTATCTGGCCTTTTACCGAAAAGCTTGCTGCTCCATGATCTAGGCAGTTAACATCATAAATCATGCTCTTATTTTAGCATTTGACAACTATTGTGATGTAAATGCCCACATCTTGCCAATTATGAGACACCAATGTGATAATCACTGAAGTCAGAGTTGGAAGACCTGCAAATCCACACATTGCTGTTTCTATTTTTACTATATAGTTATGAATCTTGTAACTAACTTCAGCAGCACAGATAATAGCAAATTGTAGTTAAATACTTAGGAATTGATGAATTTTAAGAATGCATTTTTCCTTTTAAGATTATTTAACTATAAGTTTATACAATTTTAGTAATGGCTTTGTGTAACAACTTGCTCATGAGAGTACTGAGAATTTACCAACCCTTTTTCAAAGACTGATATAAGGTAGCTCCAGTTCATCACTTCTCTCATCCCCCTAACCATCTTTTTAATTGAAGTCTTTGAGCTTTTATTTTGAACCCCTAGTGGAGACATATCACTGCCCTATTGATAGTATATTTTTTGGTCTGGAAACCTAGCTATGAATTAGTAGCCTCAAACATTAAGCCTTACACAGAAAAAATTTAAAACCCAAATACTTCAGTCTGATTACAGTTTAAGACTATATGTAGTCATAAAAGTGACTCTTGCAGAAAAAGAACGTTTTGGCTACCTCTGAAGGGTCTTTGAGATTTGAGAAGACTTGGTGGAGGGGAGGTATTGATGAATTTAATAAAAAATATATATATTGAGACTTTGAAATTCTCTTTTTGCCAGCTGGTTACCATATGCATTTCATCACAGGTCTATCACAAGCAGTTTTCTAGGGTCCCAGTGAAGGCTGTGGGGTTTAAGAGTGATAGTTCCACCTTCTGCTAAATAACAAAGCACCATTGGTTTATCAATGAACTTGCACGTTCAGAGGCTGGTCACAGCCTGTCCACCTCAACGTGGATCTTCAAGCACATCACTAGTACTTAATCATAATTAAGTATGAGATTATGCCTTCAGACCATCTCTGGGTATAATATCTCATAGACATTTACATATATACTTTTTTTCTGTTTTCAATATGCCGTAGACTTTTTAAGAATTTTGTATAGTTCCGGAATAACTTTTGAAAAGTCTTACGCTTTCCTTGATAGAAATATAATAATGCTCAGAGTTCCTGAATTTCAATATTGGGCAGGTATAGATGAGAACTAGCAGCCAGTGCACCTAATATTATGGAAATGCAGAGCACAAATGGAACCTCCAAGTGGAAATATCACTCAAATTTATCATAGGCTTGATTTATGGTAGACATCCTTTAATTTACCCAAATATCCTTCCACTTGTTAAATGTAGTGGACCAAATATTTGGGCTGAGAGAAAGAGTTAGTAAGTTCATACCCTGGCTATATTTTTAGTAATTCATCAGACAAAAATGTGAGAAACCTTTCTACATTATAGCTTATGATCCAGGAAAATCAAAGGACAGTACCTTCATTCTGAAGACCTGACAACATGGTTTTATTTGATCAAAAAATGAAAGAGACACTAAAATATGGTCATGGAAGAACTTAAGACAGGGAGATGCTCAAACCCTCCCTGAGTCTGCTGTTCAGTTCAGCACCTGAAAAGAAATTATTCAAATACAAAGGAATTACCATGTGAATGGTGTTTCCGCACAATTTCTGCATATGCTGCCTTGCATTTTTATCAAGACGACAAACATACACCAGCGTGAGAAAGCAGATGCCTTTTTCCCCCATATCTTTTGAACATCAGTATTTCCCAGCAGTTAACTGCATGTGATAATGGCCAGCACACAGAAACGTTTTGATTTAGATCCAAACTCTTCACCCAGAAGCAGCTTTTTGTTGTATATTTTAAGCTTGGAGCTTTTGATGCAGATTTCATTATATGGCAGATCATTTAAATAAGAAGGCGAGGAGGCTGATTGAGGGGAACTTCATAAGATGTTGGAGTCTCAAAGAATATTTCAGCTCAGAGGGATTTCTTTTTCAGAGCCAAGTTCAGATCCCACCTACTGAGTTAAAGCAATTAATTATTAACGCGAGACATATTAAAATTACAAGATATCAGGTTGACAGTACATTGCAAGGAGCCTCAGGATTGCGATTTCCCAACCTAATGATGATGATAAGATAGGACTGAATGGCAAATTGGTATTGCTTTCAGCTGAAAATTTGAAAGTGCTATGCCCTGATCACTTGTTACAGAGAACTGCTATTCATTCAGCCACACTCCTAAAAGAAATCAACCCAGGGTCTGGTGTGGTGGCAGCTGAGATGTTAATTCACAAGACAGCAAGCAGAGAGAAGCTGCTAAGTGGCACAGTGGGTTAATGACGCACTACAGTGCTTCACCATGGGAGACATATGGGTTGAATTCTGGCATTGTTCACAAGTGAAAATTGGTTTGCCAATCTTAGCTTGGTCCCTGGTGGATGGTTGTCCTTGTCCTAGACCTCCTCAGATGCTGTCCTAATTTTCTGCACAGGAGAGGCTCAAGTCTGGAAGAGCAGGAGGGTTACTTATAAGAGTGCAATTGGTTTGGCAGAGTCAGAGGAGGAAGTGGGCCCAATATCCTCCTTGTTTTAATCCGGTCCCTGCCAGTATCTCATTTTCACAAGCATGAAAATCCACTTGGGGCAGCAAAGGAAAGAAAGGCAATAAACAAAGTCAATTTCCTTTCTGAAAAAACTACATCCCCAAAGAGCTAAGAGGACTTAGCATCAATTTATTAAAAAGGGGATATTTGTTTGCAACAAGCCGTGCCCCCAGTTGAGGATCATGGAACCAAAAGCTTAAGATACGTGGAACAGTCTAGTCAAAAATATATACATCTGCTAGAATAATAGTATAATATATGACTGTGTGTAATTTTTCTCACTATAATATTCAGGCTCTTAGCATTAAGATAATGTATACAGTATTAATAATTTTCTAATGTATCTGTGTATTTTAGCTTATAAAAGAGCCTTCCCTTTAAGAAAAAGACATTCACTTAATTTACTGTCTCTGAAAAAATCACCAGGAATAGATATTTAACAATTTCAAACAAAAGAAAATGATAAGAGAAAAATAAATTTAATTAAAAAATTCATACACAAGGAACTCAAAGGGGAAACAGGAGGAAATTACAGAAGTGGCTAATACTAAATATTTCCAATTTAGAAAATGTATGGAATAGAAACTAAGGCATTGAGGGGAAAATGGAGTGAAATATAAAAAAAGATTAGAAAGAAATATCTAGAACAAAAAAAAGGTTTAACGTTTAATGAAAATTAGAGGTAAATACCTATAGGAGACTCTTTAAACTGGCATACAATAAAAAATAAAATGTTGAAATAATCTTTGTGGATTTCAAGCTGTCCAGATATTCCAACCTTTATAATCATTACTTTCTGGGATTATTTAATATACTCTTTCATTATTTTTGCCTTTAGCCAATTATTCATTTTAAAATCTTTTAACTGGTATTGGGAGTGGCTCACTGAATCAATATTAAAAGAATATGTGAAATAGGGAGATACTACAGAAAGAATTAAATTGAAGGTGAGAGATTTATTAGCATCATATTAAGGTAGAAAATAGAAGAAAAGCTGAAATACAAAATTGAAGAAAAATTTACTTTTAATTAATTATTTCCAGCAGCGTGATCCCTAAAGATAGATGCATCAAGCTCACATTTTTCTTTCTTTGGAATTTTGGCTCATCCTTACTAAAAACAGTCAACTTCATGAAGCAAACTCTATCCATTATTCAAATCAAACAAGACTCTTTTATTCATTCATGGTCAATTTGTCCCCCAATTCCCACTCTCATTCCTCAACTCACAGCAAGTCCAAAAGAGCTTTTAAAATTCTATTCTCACATCAGTCTCAGCCCTCTTTGGATTGTCTCCACCCTTTCAGCCTATTCAAATGTAATTCATTTTTATTCCCTCCCTATAAAGCCTTCACTGGCACCTGTGGTCCATAGTGGTCTCCAACTCTATAACAATTAACTCACTAGGAATTGTCAGTTCAGTTCAGTTGCTCAGTCATTTCTGACTCTTTGTGAACCCACGAACTGCAGCACACCAGTCCTCCCTGTCCATCACCAACTACCGGAGTTTACTCAAACTCATGTCCATTAAATCAGTGATGCTATCTAACCATCTCATCCTCGGTTGTCCTCTTGTCCTCCCGCCTTCAATCTTTCCCAGCATCAGGGTCCTTTCCAATGAGTCAATTCTTCGCATCAGGTCGCCAAAGTACTGGAGCTTCAGCTTCAGCATCAGTCTTTCCAATGAATATTCAGGACTAATTACCTTTAGGATAGACCAGTTGAATCTCCTTGCAGTCCAAGGGACTCTCAAGAGTCTTCTCCAACACCATATTTCAAAAGCAGCAATTTTTTGGTGCTCAGCTTTCTTTATAGTCCAACTCTCACATCTATATATGACTATGTATGGATAGCCTTGATATAAACTTTAGTACAAAGAACTGGTGATCACTCTTGACAGAATTGCCAGAAGCCCAACTTTAGGCTTGCCCTGACATTCAAAAGGAATTCCTTAGCTAAAATAAATTTGAGACCTTCCAAAATTGGTCTAGAAGTTCAGTAAGGAAGAAAGAAACATGAACACATCAATATAATCTTCCCACTCTCTGAGGCTCTCCCTCCTGGCTTCACTCTTTGTAGAAAGAGTTGCAGTTTTATATAACAGTGGAGGTTTTGATCAATTTCTTTAGCACCAAGGATCATGACTATTTTTTGTTGTTTTTTCAGATTAAAATCTCATAGATCATTTCTGTTGGATGAACCTCTCTGGTATACCATATGAAGGGTATTAGGGAAAAAAATGTCATATTCCTCTAAAGACTGAAAAAGAAATATAATATTACTGATTCAACACGATAGCTGTTTCGAAGGCAGAATTAAAATAACATAATTTCAGCAATTTACTTTTTTCTTCTAATACCATAGTTCATTATTATTTTATACATTGAGGCACTTTAGAACCTCTCATATGCTTTTAATCTATCACTTACTAGCTGGCAATTACTACTTCATCTTCGGTCTTTATGCTCTTAAGAATTTGAGCTCATAAAACAACATTGTTCTTATAATTGTGTAAAAACCACAGGAAAAGAAAAATACCCTGTCTTTATCAAGCCCCACTTGTGACCATTTTTACATTTATTATACTTATTACACTTTAACATGTTTTAAATTTAAGGTGGAATTGTACTCCCCTTTTGAAAAAGGGGAAGAAATCAAGAAATCATTCTCACTGAACTACACTGGAAACATACATTAAGGGGTTTAAAAAAAAATTAAAGCAACTCCACATGTTGCAGAATGAAGGTAAAAGGTGTCTGAAGTAAAGCTAACATCACATGTGGCCGATACCCAGGCAGAATCGAGGGATGCTATACCATGCCTGCATGTGGTGTCACAGGGGCCAATTCATGGGAGAAGAATCAAGGGACTTAACAAAAGGTGGATGATGTCACTTGAAAAAACTTTTGGACTGAAGTTAGGTCAGGGTTAAGTTCAATTCTATGAGGAGTCCCTCTACGCATTGTCAGTGGACAGTTGAAACAAAGTTGATAGAAGGGAGGTAAACCAAGAAGTTAAAAGTCACACAGTAAAATAAATATCAATGTGTAAAAAAAAATGATGACAGTTTAAAGCATTTTGGATGCTGGAAATGTTTAAGCAGGAGCATCAGAAACAGGCTTTGTAAAAGCTGTTAGTCCCCAGTAAGGGTGGAAATCTTATAAGATATATCCAACGAACCTTGACACTTTGAAAAGGGCTCCCTTGCAAATGAGTCACTTACATACTTTTCCCTGCACATCACGTGCACAATCTTAAAAGGACCAAGGCACACTAGAAAAATCTCATAGATGGTACACATTTTAATAGCATGTTAAGATTATGTAGGCAGGGTACACTGTTGAGAAAGGTGAATTTTATCTATATAAGTAACTGATCTTTGTAAAATAATTTTAAGGAAGAAAAACTTATTCTTGGTACTATGAATTCTGCCTAGAATACAGTATACATCAATGTAATAGTCAAGAGATATGTGTTGGTTTCAACACTGATGGACATTAATATAATGTCTGGAAATGCTCTAGAAAATGTAAAGATGAAATGGACATGATCATATCTTTAACAAGTAAGAGAAACAGGTATTAACAAATGGTAACAAGAAAATTCAGGTAGGCATAGGTATAAGAAGTCTATGATAGGTATAACCATGAGAGGTATAATCAATGTCATGAGGAAAATGAAAGGTATGATTAATATCATGAGGGAAAATCACAGTCTCCTTGACCTAGGTATAGTAACAATTATATAATAGGTATAATCAATGTCATGAGGGGGAAAAAATGTATCCTTCACCTAATTTAGAATTATAACCATGAATTATAACCCTACCACAGTAAGACTGGTCCATCTAATCACATGAAGCAGATCTAATCACATGGTGCATCTAATCACATGGACCACAGCCTTGTCTAACTCAGTGAAACTATGAGCAATGCCGAGTAGGGCCACCCAAGATGGATGGGTCATGGTGGAGAATTCTGACAAAATGTGGTCCACTGGAGAAGGAAATGGCAAACAACTTCAGTATTCTTGCCTTGAGAAACCCAAAACAGTATGAAAAGGCAAAAAATAGGACACCGAAAGATGAACTCCCCAGGTCGGTAAGTGCCCAATATGCTACTGGAGATCAGTGGAGAAATAACTCCAGAGAGAACAAAGAGACAGAGCCAAAGCACAACCAACACTCAGTTGTGGATGTGACTGGTAATGAAAACAAGGTCCAGTGCTGTAAAGAGCAGTATTGCATAGGAACCTGGAATGTTAGGTCCATGAATCAAGGCAAATTGGAAGTGGTCAAACAGGAGATGGCAAGAGTGAACATCGACATTTTAGGAATCAGCGAATTAAAATGGACTGGAATGGGGGAATTTAACTCAGATGACCATTATAACTACTACTGTGGGCAAGAATCCCTTAGAAGAAGTGGAGTAGCCATCGTAGTCAACAAAAGAGTCTGAAAGGCAGGACTTGGATGCAATCTCAAAAACAACAGAATGATCTCTGTTTGCATCCAAGGCAAACCATTCAATATCACAGTAATACAAGTCTATGCCCCTACCAGTAATGCTGAAGAAGCTAAAGTTGAATGGTTCTATGAAGACCTACCAGACCTTATAGAACTAACACCCAAAAGGATGTCCTTTTCATTACAGGGGACTGGAATGCAAAAGTAGCAAGTGAGAGACACCTTGAGTAACAGGTAAATTTGGCCTTGGAGTACAGAATGAAGCAGGGCAAAGACTAATAGAGTTTTACCTAGAGAACACACGATCATAGTAAACACCCTCTTCCAACAACACAAGAGAAGACTTTAGACATGGATATCACCAGGTGGTCAACACTGAAATCAGATTGATTATATTCTTTGCAGCCAAAGAAGGAGAAGCTCTATATAGTCAGCAAAAACAAGACCAGGAGCTGACTATGGCTCAGATCATGAACTCCTTATTGCCAAATTCAGACTTAATTTGAAGAAAGTAGGGAAAATGACTAGACCATTCAGGTATGACCTAAATCAAATCCCTTATGATTATACAGTGAAAGTGAGAAATAGATTTAAGGGACTAGATCTGATTGACAGAGTGTCTGATGAATTATGGACAGAGGTTCATAACAATGTACAGGAGACAGGGATCAAGACCATCCCAAAGGGGCACACAAAAATATGTGAACAATACTATAGAAAAAGGAAAATCAAATAAGATTATCACCTCACACCAGTCACAATGACCATCATCTAAAATTCTACAAACAATAAATGCCAAAGAGAGTGTGGAGAAAAAGAAACCCTCCTACACTGTTGATGGGAATTTAAGTTTGTGCAACTACTATGGAGAACAGCATGGAAATGCCTTAAAAAACTAAAAATAGAGCTATCATATGATCCAGAAATCCCATTACTCTTTATATCTGAAGAAAAACAATCCAAAATATACATGCACCCCAATATTCACTGCAGCCCTATTTATGATAGCCAAGACGTGGAAGTAGCCTAAGTGAATAGATAAAGAAGATATATATACCAGATCTTCTTTATATTCCTTTATATGTGGCTGAATATTACTCAGCCATTAAAAAAATGAAGCAAAGCCATTTGCAGCAGTATGGATGTACCTAGAGAATATCATAGTAAGTGAAGTAAGTGAGACAGAGAAAAGTAAATATCATACGATATCACTTATATATGGAATCTAAAAAAGTACAAATGAACTTCTATATAAAACAGAAATAGAAAAGAGATGTAGAAATATAAAATATGCATAGAAAACAAACCTATGATTACCAAAAAGGAGGAGGTGAAGAGGGATAAATTAGGAGTTATTAGGATAACAGATGCATATTACTATAATATATATATATATATATATTACTTTACATGTGAAACTGAGTCACTTTATACCTGAAACTAACACAACATTGTAAGCCAACAATACTTCAATAAAAACTGTTTTAAAGAATTCAAGCATGCTGTACATTATATGTGACTATATATTTATTCTTATGTTGTGAGTTTTCAAAAAATAACTACCTTAATAAATCCTGTGATTCCAAATAATAATACTACTTGACAAGTACACCATTTTGTTTGTCTGAAAATATTATATTTCAAACAGTAATTAGGTTGAAGTTTAAAAACCAATTAAAAATCAGGAAAAAATTATAAGAGAAAAACTTTTGCCCTTTGTTTCCCCAATAAAAAAGATTCCTACAGTTCATATACTTCAAGGTAGTTATGGCAGTGGAAAGCATATGTTGGCAGTTTTTCATTTAGAGAAAATTTATAGAATATGGTCTTTACTTTGTGGTTTAGTGTCCTTATTTGAAATTAAATACAGAAAGTTCCAACAATAATCAGGCAGTTTGCCACTAAGCCTGGAGCATTTCAAGAACCACAAAGAAAGAATGAATCATTCCCATATAGCCCCAAACCAAAGTTTCATATCTCCCAATGATTTTTATAGCACTTGGGATTTGTTAATAGCTCATTAAGGTGATCTCAGCATCAAACCTCCATTTACAATTGTTGATATTTCATTCCCCCAAAATGATTAGTTAGCCTAGCCAAATCTTGATTCACATCCTTACCGCAAAGTATCTCCATTTCCACTAATGTTTGCTGGTTTGCGTTATTCTTAGTGATTGATTGTTGCATTAACAGTTCCAATTTTCATCTTTACTTGCCTTGATTTGGTTAATAAAGATATGTAGCTAAGGCAGTGAATTTGGCAAGAGAGCTGTCTTTTAGGATCTAGTTAACATGGAAAAATCTCAGGGACATGTTAAATTACAGACGGGAATATGAAGGGCCATGGCTATCCCATGTCTAAAATCAGACAAATAGGAACATTGAGACCAAACACAGGAAGGCTTTATTTCAAATGAAATGATTTCAAGACATACTGATGTCTGACATCAATTTGAAATTCCTTAAATGAAACCACATGATTTCAGTATTAAACAAGGCCTATCACTTCTAATGATCCAGAAGAAATCTTTGATTGAAGTGCCGTAGGCAACTTAGTGAAAGTCTTAGAGCATTATTTTTTGTTGAAAACCAAGACATAGGAAGAAATAAATAATTTTGCATGGATGTTATTATATCTCAGTTCAGTATCAAAATAGGGTCTTAAAAATTAGGTAGTCACAGGAAGACTTTGGTAAGGATGGAAAGCCCTAAAAAAATGTTCATTTGAAGCTCAGCCCTCTAATGTGGAAAAGAAAGTAAAAATACAGGTAGATATATAAAACCGTAATTTTTCATTGTACACAATATTTGAGCCACACATTACTTTTAATAATGATATCCTCTTAGATTTATGTGGTGATATGTCTCCAAAGAACCAGAAATTCTCCTTTATATTAAGGAATACATTATTACCAATATTAGTAACCATGTTTATAGATGATTTTAATGCATGAAAATACATAATTTATCCAAAGTCATATAGTTCATCAGCATAAAAGTAGGATAAGGATCTAAGTTTGCTGATTTATAATCAAATGTTCTATTCAAGACTAAGAGTTCTTAACCAGTAGCCAAGAGCTCTGAAGACCTATGAATATCCTGAAGTTAAACATAAAGTGTCTCCTATATGTAAGTTTCTCCTCCTTTGGGAGAGGATCAGATTATGAAAAAGGGTCATGAAATAAAAATTATTAAATACAATCTTATTTGATTAAGCCACTTCTGTACTAGATTTCTTGAAAAAGGGATCATATTCATTTCCACAACAAATTTAAAGTTCAGCTAAAGTACCTAAATGATATGTTAGCAGTTGAAATACATTAACGTATCTTAGTAAATAATGTTGTAGAGAACAATGTAGATAATGAGGGACTTGAATCCCTTCTTAACTTTCACAGGTTCTGACATTTATTCTTATCATATCACAGAATTCACACAGGCAAATGCTACACTTAAAGAGTTATATGAATTATCATTTTTGATTTGTAACTTTTAGTATGTAATGAAAAATTCATCTCTTGAAATAAAATTGTTCAAAGCAGGAGGCATTATTTGTCCCCATAAATGTGTAACATCAGATTCAGTTCAGTTCACTTCAGTCGCTCAGTCATGTCTGACTCTTGTGACCCCATGAACAGCAGCACACCAGGCCTCCCTGTCCATCACCAAAACCCGGAGTCTACCCAAACCCATGTTCATTGAGCCAGTGATGTCATCCAGCCATCTCATCCTCTGTCGTCCCCTTCCCCTCCTGCCCCACAATCCTTTCCATCATCAGGGTCTTTTCCAATGAGTCAGCTCTTCGCATGAGGTGGCCAAAGGATTGGAGTTTCAGCTTCAACATCAGTGCTTCCAAAGAACACCTAGGACTGATCTCCTTTAGAATGGACTGGTTGGATTTCCTTGCAGTCCAAGGGAGTCTCAAGAGTCTTCTCCAACACTACAGTTCAAAAGCATCAATTCTTTGGCACTCAGCTTTCTTCACCGTCCAACTCTCACATTCATACATGGCTACTGGAAAAACCATAGCCTTGATTAGACGGACCTTTGTTGGCAAAGTGATGTCTCTGCTTTTAAATATGCTATCTAGGTTGGCCATAACTTTCCTTCCAAGGAGTAAGCGTCTTTTAATTTCATGGCTGCAGTCACCATCTGCAGTGATTTTGGAGTCCCTCAAAATAGTCTGACATTGTTTCCACTGTTTCACCATCTATTTGCCATGAAGTGATGGGACCAGATGCCCTGATCTTAGTTTTCTGAATGTTGAGCTTTAAACCACTTTTTTCACTCTCCTCTTTCACTTTTAGCAATGGCAACAGGAATGGAAAAGGTCAGTTTTCATTTCAATCCCAAAGAAAGGCAATGCAAAAGAATGCTCAAACTACTGCACAATTGCACTCATCTCACACACTAGTAAAGTAATGCTCAAAATTCTCCAAGCCAGACTTTAGCAATATATGAACCGTGAAATTCTAGATGTTCAAGCTGGTTTTAGAAAAGGCAGAGGAACCAGAGATCAAATTACCAACATTCGCTGGATTATTGAAAAAGCAAGAGAGTTCCAGAAAAACATCTATTTCTGCTTTATTGACTATGTCAAAGCCTTTGACTGTGTGGATCACAATAAACTGGAAAATTCTGAAGGAGATGGGAATACCAGCCCATCTGACCTGCCCCTTGAGAAACCTGTATGCAGGTCAGAAAGCAACAGTTAGAAATGGACATGGAACAACAGACTGGTTCCAAATAGGAAAAGCAGTACGTCAAGGCTGTATATTGTCACCCTACTTATTTAACTTCTATGAAGACTACATCATGAGAAACGTTGAGCTGGAAGAAGCACAAGCTGGAATCAAGCTTGCCAGGAGAAATATCAATAACATCAGATTAGGTGGTCTGTACTTACGAGGACACAATGAAATTTGCTTTCTTTCCCGTTTTACCCTTTGGAAATTTTGCGCAGACACACACACACACACACACACACACACACACACACACACACATTCTCTAATTCAGAATGATGAAGACTTAAATTCACTATATCTAATTTTTTGAACTGAAAATATCATTCTGTATTTCCTTTTTAATGTTAAAAAGTAAAAGTTAGAAGTAATTTAAATACTGATTTTCATGTCCACATATAGACAATTTGGATTTGCTTCTAAGTTGAATATATTTACTGTTGTTGCATTAGAAATAAAAAAGTACAGCCTTTACCTGAAAATTCATATTCCTTCAAATTGAGATATATTTATAGAGCATCCAAACTGAGAGTTTTGAGTCATTCAATCAATTCCAGGAGGAGAAGGGGATGACAGAGGATAAGATGGTTGGATGGCATCACCAAATCAATGGACATATGTTTGAGCAAGCTCCAGGAATTGGTGATGAACAGAGAAGCCTGGCATTTTGCAGTCTATGGGTCACAAAGAGTCAGACATGACTGAATGACTAAACTGAACTGAATCAATTCAATGAAACATACTGTTTGATGATCTGTGGACTTAAGAAGAAATGTTGGGTTCATTTTAAATAGTATGAGAGCCTTGCAGTGTTAATCAAGGCAAAAAATCACCAGTACTCAGTTATACTTCGTCAGCCTAGGAATCACATTTCACACCTTCCAAGGACTTTTCAGACTTGTATATAGTTTTAGCATCAACTGACCTACAAGTCAACAGCCTGGAATCCACAGGTTTCTACCTTAGCTTTTCTATCAGAGATCTTTAATATTATTCTTTTGAAAATATAGAAAGTGTTTTGATGGCTTTAATCATGAGTCTTGTCCAGGTTCCCATTGGGAGTAAGAGTAGGTCTCTGCTTATATATACACTGTTTATCCACTAAGATAAATCAAAGATATGAGGGAAGAGGTTGTTGTCAGTGGAGCACAGGGTTTGTTTATTAGAAGCTATTGAAGGATGAACTTTTACTTCTGTCCCAAGGCAATGAATAAGGCAAAACTTTCCTAGAGGTATGCATGTCTTTAGCAAGAGTATTGGGCTGTAGTTGACAGAAAAGAAGGTTATTTCCTCACACCTAAAGCAGTGTAGATCTGTTTTGTCCCACTAATGGTTTATGAAAATGAAAACAATCACTTCAATCTCCTTTTCTTGAGTAGGGGGGTAGAAAAAAATTGAAATTAAATATCAAATTAATCCATAAGTATGAAGAAGATCAAACTAGTTTTCTCTGAGTTTCATGAGTCATGCAAAAGTTTCTCTGTTTTGATAAAGATTAAAGGCAGGGTGCCAGCTGTCCATTTCTAAGAATATGCCCCAATTTTAATTGCTTAAGTCTGTTACTGATTACATAGCACACAGGCCAATGTTTCTTGACTATGAGATCAATGGCTAGACTATAGACATCGGTAGAGAGAACAAGGATTGCTAATTTCTGTGGTCATTGTCTGGAGTAGGGAAGGAATACAAAGAATGTTGATCAACCATAGATTTATCTATTTGATCAAGGGACTCCTCACACAAAACAAGGATGAAAATAAAGCCAGAAGAGAGGCAGAGAAACTATTTACTGGTCAACCTGACCGAAAGGAGACACCAAAAATGGAAGGCAGTCCTCATTCTATTCTTAACAGCTGAACTTTCTCTTTTACACCTTTATTTCAGAGATGGAAAAATTAGTTTCTTGGCTAAAGACAATCTCCCTGGAACTAAAAAGACAAATATGTCTGCTTTTGTGCAGGTTGTTGCAAAAAAAGGCAAATTCTCCTTCAATATGAAAATATTCGTAAAGCACGTAGTCTTAAACTAGAAGAATGGATAGAGATGATGTGTCTCTTGGTACAGATAATTTCCTCAGGTCACATAGTCTATTAACAGTAGCAAGAATAAATTATGGCACATGTGCTTGAATAATCAGAATGAAATAGATTATTTAAGCCACTCCTTTGCTATATTAGGCTAATTCTCAAAAGGCAATGGAATTTTCATTCCAATGAATGGTCATAGTCTTTACTATATTTGTCACATTTATCCTTGCAAAACCTCCATTTCTTCAAAGATATGTATCTCTTAAAGACATCTGGAGAGTTTCTGACCCTATTGTGTACTTAATTACTCATTTTTGAAATGCCCTTCACCATTTCTCTGTTAATCTCAATCTTTCTCATCCCTATTCTCAGTGAAGCCTTTCCAGACACTACAACTCTTTCTGATTTCTTTCTTTTTTTTTTTTTTTTGCTCTATACTTCTGTAAGTCAAATTCCTACATTTGGCATTTATATACATCCTATGTTCTACGAATTTATGAGGGCCTTATATTAGCCAGGTTACAGACTGCTTCTAGTCTCTAATCTGCATATAAAATTTCTTTCCTATTCAACAAGTTACTTAACTTTCCTAATCTTTCCTTTGCTTGTTAGTAAAGTGAAAAGAATAATACAGCATTTCCTTTCCTACAAGTATAATAAAAGTGACTAATTAAGCTTGAAATAAATGTTTATCATCATCAACAACAGCACTGCATTTTTTGTGTTTAGTTATTTTCTTTTTGGATTAATAGTACTTTAGGAATAACATTCTGAGCTAAACAACTTCCCTTGTTTCCTCAACATCTTTATCAAACTCTGTCCTTGCATTTATACCAATATAAGATACTCTATATTGTATCTATCTCTCTTACTAAAAGCTTCCAAAGATAAACTTGCATTACAGTTACCCTTGAATATCAAATACTTACCACCTCCAGTGAGTTCAGTCCTAGAGAAGTGCCCCCCACTTTTTTTAGTTTTACCTCTAGGAAACATACTGGACTCTTGCAGTAAGAATCAGAGAACAATCCCATAGGTATCTGGCAGATGGTGAGGAAAAGTAGCTGTTTTGAAACACAGAATACTGGAGTTGGTAGCCTTTCCCTTCTCCAGGGGATCGTCCCAACCCAGCGAACAAATCCAAGTCTCTTGCATTGCAGGCAGATTCTTTTCCAGCTGAGCCACAGGGGAAGACTTTTGAAACACAATGCCTGCCCTAAAAATGAACTATTTCACCAGAGTCTAAGAAGACTAGAGTTTTACCTGAGCCTAACCCACCTAGGGGAAGAAAAATACTCAACTCCAGCTTCCTCTAGCCTTTGACAGTAAGGAAGAAAAATACCCAGATTTTTGTCTCCTGTAGACTTCCATGTGGAATAGGAAAATACTTAATTCCACACCCATCTAACCTTCTATCTAGAAGGGTTGTGGGGGACTGAGAGCCACCTATAAAGATCAAGCCCAGGTACACAAGTAGACTAAAGACTGAGATCAAATCATAGGACTATAGAAATTATAGAGTGCTTCCTTTCACTTACACCTCAACAACACCTCAAAAAGACTTTAACCCAAATCTTGAGAATTTTCCAAAATTAATATCAGAAACCAAAACACAGATCTAAACTTCTACCTTAAGAAACTAAGAAATGAGAAGCAAATTAAATACAAGCTAAACAGAATGAAAGCAATAATAAAAACTGGAGCAGAAATCAGTGAAACTGAAAACAGAAAGTTAATAAAAACCAAACTAAAAGCTGGTTCTTTGAAAAGAACAATAAAATTGAATAGTGTTTAGCTAGACTAAGATAAAAAGAAGATACAAATTTCCAGAACAGAGAGAAGATGTAGCTATTGATCCCATTTATAATAAACATAATAAAAAATATAAAAAATGTCTTATCTACCAATTTCATAACTTAGATAAAAAGGATCAGTTTGCTTAGAGACACAATCTACAAAATTTCATACAAGGAAAAACAGATCATATGAATAAACCTATGTTTATTAAAGAAATTGAGTCAATTATTAATAATCAAAAATAGAAAACAAAGCAGAAGGCACCAGGCTCTGCTGTGTTCACTAGTGAATTCTACCAAACATTAAGGAAGAAATTTTATCAATTTTCTGCAACCTCTTAAAGAAGAGAGGGAATATTTCCTAACTCATTGTATAAGGTCAGTATATCCTAATACCAAAACTAGAAAATTATTACAAGAAAGGAAAACTACAGACTAGTATCTCTCATGAACACAGATGCAAATATCCTCAACAAAATAACAGCAAATCAAACCTAACAATGTATGAAAAGAACAGTGCACCATGACCAAATGGAATTTATTCCAAGCATGCAGGCTTTGTTCAACTTTTGAAAATCAAGTATAATCCATCATATTAACAGGCCAAAGGAAAAAAAAATAATATAATGATATCAGGAGATGTGAAAATGCATTTGACAAAAATCTAATGCTCATTTTTTATAAAAACTGTTATGAAACCGTGGATAGAAGGGATCTTGCTCAACTTGTTAGAACATCTGGAAAAAATCTACAGCTATCATCATACTCAATTGTGATAACCTAGAAGCTTTCCCTCTCAGTTCAGAAACAAGACAAAGATGTCCCAGGCCACCCCTGCTCTTCAACATAATCTGGAAGCCCTAAATAAATATATAAGAAAATAAGGAAAAGAAAGGCAAGTAGGTTTCAAAGGAAGAAATTAAACTGAATTATTTGTGGATGATGTGATTGCCTATGTAGAAAATCCCAAAGAATCAATAAGAAAGCTTCTTGAGCTAAGTGACTATAATAAAGTTTGAGGAGAAGGTTACTATACAGAAGTCAACTGCTTTCTTATATGCCAGCAATGAACTGGACTTTGAAATTTAAAATACTATACCATTTACCTTAGCACTTCCAGAAATGAAATATTTAAATATAAATTAAATCTTATAAAACATATGCAAGGCTGATACAAGGGTAACTATAAAACTCTTTTGAAAAAAAAGAAGTTAATAAATGGAGATACTCCATGTGTGTGGATATTAAGATTCAACATTGCTAAAATATTAGGTCTTCCTAGCTTGATCTATTGATTCAACACAATCAATACTTAAATCATACTATGTATGATTTCAATTTCTGTAAATTTATTGAGATATTTTATGACTCAGAATATATAGTCTATTTTGGTGAAATTTGTAAGTGTACTTGAATTGCTGATAATAGAGTACTCTTGAAATGTCAATTAGGTCATTTTGGCTCACAGTTGATAGTTAACGTTGATAGCTACATTAAGGCCTTCCACATTCTCACTGATTTTTTCCTACTTAATTGATTATTCAGAGACAGATTTTGAAGTCTCTAATGACAACTATGGATCTGTATATTTTTTTGTTCAATATTATTTTTTGTTTTGTGAAGAACCCCTTTCTTAGGTACAGACTTATTTAGTATTGTCATGTTTTCTTATTTGACCACTTCATCAGTATTTAATATCTTTCTTTCTTTTAATATATCTAGTAATATTCATTGTTATGTTTATAATTTGTATTATAGTAATATAACTATATCATTTTAAAGTTAATCTTTCCATAGTACATCTTTTATCAGATATTTACTTTTAATATGTACATTTCTATATTTAAAGTGGTTTTCTTTTAGACTTTTTAGAGTTGGGTCTTAAATCTTACCCAGTTTGACAAGCTCAGTCTTGTAATTGTGTGGTAGAATGCATGCATGCATGCATGTGTGGTCACTTGCTCAGTCATATCTGACTCTTTGTGATCCCATGGACTGTAGCCTACCAGGTTCCACTATCCATGGGGTTCTCCAAGCAAGAATACTGGAGTGGGTTGCCATTTCCTCCTTCAGGGGATCTTCTTGACCTAGGGATGGAACTCACATCTCCAGCATCTCTTGCATTGGCAGGTGGATTCTTTACCACTGAGCCACCTAGGAAGGCTGTGTGGTTGAATAATTTCTGTTTATTGATATGGTTGGATACAAATCTATAAATTTTAAATTGTTTGCTTTCAGTACTGTTTTTTATTCCTTTTTCTCTTTTTCTTAAATATTTTTATTTCTCTATTTTATCTATACTCTTGGCTCATTATTTGTACCTATTTTAAGTCAACAGTTGCAATAGGATTTACAATATTCATCATCTACAGTCTTTCTACAGTATAGTTTAAAAAAAAAACAACTTAAAATTCCCAATTTTTTCCTACCATCTTTTGCGTTAATGTTTTCATACTTTCCTATTTTTCCCATTTTTGCGACTGTAGCAGTATCATTTCATTATATATACCATTGTAGCAACTACAGTGATAATTTACTAGCATTAATTGATCTATTAGACACAGTGCCTGATGAACTATGGATGGAGCTTCATGACATTATACTGGAGACAGGATTTAAGAACATCCCCATGGAAAAGAAATGCAAAAAAGCAAAATGGCTGTCTGAGGAGGCCTTACAAATAGCTGTGAAAAGAAGAGAAATGAAAAGCAAAGAGGAAAAGGAAAGATATTCCCATTTGAATTCAAAGTTATTCCCAAAGAATAGCAAGAAAAGAAAAGAAAGCCTTCTTTAGTGATCAATGCAAAGAAATAAAGGAAAACAACAGAATGGGAAAGACTAGAGATCTCCTCAAGAAAATTAGAGATATCAAGGGAATATTTCATGCAAAGATGGGCTTGATAAAGGACAGAAATCATATGGACCTAACAGAAGAGGAAGATGTTAAGAAGAGGTGGCAAGAATACACAAAAGAACTGTACAAAAAAGATGTTCATGACCCAGATAATTACGATGGTGTGATCACTCACCTAGAGCCAGACATCCTGGAATGAGAAGTCAGTGGGCCTTAGGAAACATCAATATGAACAAAGCTAGTGGAGGTGACGGAATTCCAGCTGACCTATTTCAAATCCTAAAAGATGATGCTGTGCAAGTGCTGCACTCAATATGCCAGCAAATTTGGAAAACTAAGCAGCCGCTACAGGACTGGAAAATGTCAGTTTTCATTTTAATCCCAAAGAAAGGCAATACAAAAGAATGCTCAAACTACCACAAAATTGCACTTATCTCACACGCTAGTAAAGTAATGCTCAAAATTCTCCAAGCCAGGCTTCGGCAATACATGAACGGTGAACTTCCAGATGTTCAATCTGGTTTTAGAAAAGGCAGAGGAACCAGAAATCACATTGTCAACATCTGCTGGATCATTGAAAAAGCAAGAGAGTTCCAGAAAAACATCTATTTCTGCTTTATTGACTATATCAAAGCCTTTGACTGTGTGGATCACTATAAACTGTGGAAAATTCTGAAAGAGATGGGAATATCAGGCCACCTGACCTGTCTCTTGAGAAACCTGTATGCAGGTCAGAAAGCAACAGAACTGGACATGGAACAACAAACTGGTTCCAAATAGGAAAAAGAGTATGTCAAGGCTGTATATTGTCACTCTGCTTATTTAACTTATATGCAGAGTACATCATAAGAAATGCTGGGCTGGAAGAAGCACAAGCTGGAATCAAGATTGCTGGGAGAAATATCAATAACTTCAGATATGCAGATGACACCACCCTTATGGCAGAAAGTGAAGAAGAGCTAAAGAACCTCTTGCTGAAAGTGAAAGAGGAGAGTCAAAAAGTTGGCTTAAAGCTCAACATTCAGAAAACTAAGATCATGGCATCTGGTCCCATCACTTCATGGGAAACAGTGGAAACAGTGTCAGACTTGATTTTTGGTGGGCTCCAAAATCACTGCAGATGGTGACTGCAGCCATGAAATTAAAAGACGCTTACTCCTAGGAAGGAAAGTTATGACCAACTTAGATAGCGTATTAAAAAGTGGAGACATCACTGCCGACAAAGGTCCATCTAGTTAAGGCTATGGTTTTTCCAGTAGCCATGTATGAATGTGAGAGTTGGACGGTGAAGAAAGCTAAGCTCTAAAACATTGATGATTTTGAACTATGGTGTTGGAGAAGACTCTTGAGCGTCCCTTGGACTGCAAGAAAATGCAACCAGTCCATCCTAAAGGAGATCAGTCCTGGGTGTTCATTGGAAAGACTGATGTTAAAGCTGAAGCTCCAATACTTTGGCCACCTCATGAGAAGAGTTGACTCATTGGAAAAGATCCTGATGCTGAGAAGGATTGGGGACAGGAGGAAAAGGGGACAACAGAAGATGAGATGGCTGGATGGCATCACTTACTCGATGGACATGGGTTTGGGTAAACTCCAGGAACTGGTGATAGACAGGGAGGCCTGGAGTGCTGCGATTCATGAGGTTGCAAAGAGTCGGACACGACTGAGCTACTGAACTGAACTGATTGAACATATACTATTTGCCAGATACTTTGTTAATTTACATGAATCATACTATTTAATACATGCAATTCTGTGTAGTAATTACCTTTATCAAATCCATTTAATAGCTAATAAATTTGAGGCATAGAGAAAGTAAGTGATTAACATAAAATTACACATCCTTCTAATATTTGAAATTAGCCAGTCCATCACCAGTGTTTCAAACTATAAATTATGTTTGCTGGCACATAGTTAATTTATTAAATTGTAAGATTTTCTAGTATTCTTAGTTTGTCTTCTAAAATTTTGTATTGGAAAAATTTTATTTATAAATTGTAACATTAATTTCCTCTTATTCACTAATGTTTTTGCTTTATATCTTATTGAATTTGTCAGTACCTCTAGAAAAATTAAATAATTGTAAAGATAAATACGTATTTTTTTTTGGATTTCAAGTGAATGCTTCTATGGTCTTATCTTTAGTGTATTAGGATTTTTTAAGAGTAATCAGTGAGTAGACTTTATTGAATGTTTGACAAACTTTTCTGATTCCTGCTTTTCCCTGTTTTATAAACCTATTATAATCACATATTGCATTATTATGGAAAACAACAGAAACTTCTGAAAAGAAGGGAAATTATTAGGAAAATAAAGTCAATATTTCTAATTCAATGAAAAAATTAACATTTGCATATGAATAGAATGGCGTGTGACTTGAACATTCTTTCCAGTAGAGAATTCAATTAATACCAACATTCAATAAATTTTTACTGACTACCTAAATGGACTAGAGGATTTTCACAGTTCATAATGACTTACATTATCTTCCATATGTCTAATGCCAAAATACAGAATTTTACCCAACATTCAAATGATGGTATTATATTGCTGCAATCTGTTCTATAACCAAATCCAAAATTTGATTTGACGATTTTAATATAGTATAGGGCTGAATCCAGAGAATAATCTCAGAAAGACATTTTAAATTCTTGTTTGTAATGCAGCCAGTGTATTACCATGTGTCACCTAATCCATCAAAAAGGTTAAATGGGGGCTTCATAGAATAGTTTTCTAGTAGAATATTTTCTAGTTTTCTAGCCTGCATGATGCCAGAAGCGCTATAGGTTAGGAAAGCTCAGGTGCAACTTCTTACACAGTAAAGGAATTTTCATGACCTTGTGTTCTAAATATCCATGAGTATAAGATGACCTCTTGTATAGTATCAATAATAATGAGTGGACCTTAGGTTATACTTAGATTTACAACTAGTCAAATAATAGCACTTTATTAATTTCTTCTTCTCTGATTCAAGGAAAATCAAAAGAAGTGGCCTTATTGTTCTTAATAGATACATTCTCTAATTGCATCATGTACTCATCTCTCTTTCAAGATTGGTGGCTTCCTGAAACGTAGTCATATATCTATATCCATATGCATGCACATATACATATACACACAGATATAAGTGCACATATATGTGTCTTTTCAATAATTATGCAACTTAAAATCAAGACAGAACCCCAAATACAAAGTAGGACTACACAGATATATCACAAACCAAATTTCTGGACAAAATTTTAAGTTATCCTCTAGGGCTGCACTGTGTAATATTACTGCTACTAGCCATAAGTGACCCTTTAAATCACACTTAATTAAATAAAATTTAGCAGCCCAAATGTCCATCAACAGATGAATGGGTAAAGAAGTTGTTATATATATATAAATACATACACACACACATATGTATACATATACCATGGAATATATCTGTATAAAATACGAAGCTATTAAAAAAATGTTGCCATTTGAAGCAACATGGATGGACATGGAGGGTATTTATGCTAATATAAAATAAGTCAGACAAAGACAAATACTGTATGATATCGCTTATATGTGTAATCCAAAATATACTCAGATCTAGAGAACAAACTAGTGGTTACCAGTGGGGAGAGGGAAGAAAGGGGCAATACAAGGAAAGGGGATTCAGAAGTATAAACTATTAGGTATTAGGTATATATATCATGGGAAATATAGTCAAAATTTTATAATAACTATAAATGAAGTGTAACCTTTAAAAATTTCAAATCACTATATTATACACCTGTAACTTATTTAATATTGTACAGAAAATATATACTTGAAGTGAATCATAAAATTCATTTCCTGTTCACACTAGCCACATTTCAAGTGCCCAACAGCACATATAAGTAGTGGCTAACATACTGAACTGGTCTTTCCAGGTGGCTCTGTAGTAAAGAATCCACCTACCAATGCAGGAGATGTGGGTTCAATTCTGGGGTCAGGAAGATTCCCTGGAGAAGGAAATGGCAAACCCACCCCAGTATTCTTGCTGGGGAAATCCCATGGACAGAGGAGCCAGGCGGGCTGCAGTTCATGGAGCTGCAAAAGTGTTGGACACAACTGAGCGACTAAACAACAACAACACACATATAGAACACTTTTCTCATCACAGAATGTTCTAAGGGACAGCACTGCTCTAAGAATTGCAGATAGTTCTTCACCACTCAGCAGGAGGAATTCCTATGAAAGTGTTAACAACCTTTCAAATTCTTCTTCAAACAGCTTTAACTGTGAAGACTACCACATAGACGGCCTTTAGCCATAGAACAATTGATTTTTCACAACAGTACAAGAAAAGTGTTAAAGCAACAAATTCCCTTGAGCCACTTCTCAACTATGACTCCCAGAGGAGAGCTTGGTGATGCTAAAGTTGAAAATCCATGGTGCTACAAAACTGTGGGATCAGTTTTTTACTTACATCTCAGATACACAGCAACTCTTCTTATGAAGGCTGAGTTTTAAGCCAGCTTTTTCACTCTCCTCTTTTACCTTCATCAAGAGGCTCTTTAATTTCTCTTTGATTTCTGCCATAAGGTTTGTGTCATTTGCATATCTAAAGTTATTGATATTTAAAACTCAGCATCCCAAAAACGAAGATCTTAGCATCCGTTCCCACCACTTCATGCCAAATAGACAGGAAAACAATGAAAAGAATGACAGACTTTTTCATGGGCTCCAAAATAACTATGGACGGTGACTGCAGCCATGAAATTAAAAGATGCTTGCTCCTTGGAAGAAAAGCTATGATCAACCTAGACAGCATACTAAAAGCAGAGACATTACTTTGCCAACAAAGGTCCATCTAGTCAAAGCTATGGTTTTTCCAGTAGTCATATATGGAAGTGAGAGTTGGACCATAAAGAAGGCTGAGCAATGAAGAACTGATACTTTCAAACTGTGGTGCTTAAGAAGACTCTTGAGAGTCCCTTGGACTGCAAGAAGAGTAAACCAGTCAATTCTAAAGGAGATCAACCCTGAATATTCATTGGAAGGATTGATACTGAAGTTGAAACTCCAATACTAATGAAAAGATTCAACTCATTGGAAAAGACCCTGATGCTGGGAAAGATTGAAGGCAGGAGGAGAAGGGGATGACAGAAGATGAGATGGTTGGATGGAATCACCAACTCAGTAGACATGAGTTTGAGCAAACTCTGGGAGGTGGTGAAGGACACAGGAGCCTGGCATGATACAGTACATGGGGTCACAAAGAGTCAGACACGACTGAGTGAATGAACAAAAACAACTACTTATGAAAAGGTGTTTAAAGCTCCATAATCACCAGAGCAAGGGAAAAACATTGAGCAGAATAATGCAGTTGTCAAAGAGAACAAGAGCTGAAACATCACACAACTATAGACAGCATCATGCAGAACTTACAAGAAAAAAACAAATCATACATAGTCACAGATTAATTAAGCTGTAGTAATTGAAAACAAGACATAGTCAAGACATACATACATGTGATTTACTAATAAAGCCCCAGAGAAAGAAGCAGTCGCAGAGAAGCAGATGGTATCTCTTTCAAAACAAAGCACATACAATACAATAAAAAGATTCAACAGTGTTAAGATATGTGGCTTCAGTTTACCACCTTTTTCTTACATTTAAAGTTGGCAATCAAGATTGCTGGGAGAAATATCAATAACCTCAGATATGCAGAAAATGAAGAAGAACTAACAAAGCTCTTGATGAAAGTGAAAGAGGAGAGTGAAAAATTTGGCTTAAAGCTCAACATTCAGAAAGCTAAGATCATGGCATCTGGTCCCATCACTTCATGGCAAATAGATGGGGAAACAGTGTCAAACTTTATTTTTCTGGGTTCCAAAATCATTGCTGATGTTGACTACAGCCATGAAATTAAAGACGCTTACTCCTTGAGAGGAAAGTTATAACCAATCTAGATAGCATATTGAAAAGCAGAGACATTACTTTGTCAACAAAGGTCCGTCTAGTCAAGGCTATAGTTTCTCCAGTAGTCATGTAGGAATGTGAGAGTTGGACGGTGAAGAAAGCTGAGTGCAGAAGAATTAATACTTTTGAACTGTGGTTTTGGAGAAGACTCTTGAGAGTCCCTTGGACTGTAAGAAGATCCAACCAGTCCATCCTAAGGGAGATCAGTCCTGTGTGTTCATTGGAAGGACTGATGTTGAAACTGAAACTCCAATACTTTGGCCACCTCATGACTCATTGGAAAAGACCCTGATGCTAGGAAGGGTTGGGGGCAGGAGGAGAAGGGGACAACTGAGGATGAGATGGCTGGATGGCATCACCGACTCGATGGACATGGGTTTGGGTAGACTCTGGGAGTTGGTGATGGACAGGGAGGCCTGGAGTCCTGCAGTTCATGGGGTCACAAAGAGTTGGACATGACTGAGAGACTCAACTGAACTGAACTGAAAGTTGGTAAGTTGATATTGAAATATATATCTACTATGCTTTTTTATTTATAGAGGGATATGATATTTGTAAAACTTTAATTTGTGGGTTAGATTCTATCATCTACAGAATATCTCCTTCTTAAATCTTCAAACATTCCTTAGTTAAGGAGTACATAATTATTATCATTATTAAAAGACTGCATTGAATGTAGTCTGTCTACAAGAGTCAAAATTCATTTTTTATAGGAGAGAAACCAACTGAAGCCTTTCTTTGTAGAATTCTGGTGAGGCTTATTCCTGTGTGTTTGTGTATGTACCTATGTAAGTTTATACTTATTTATGTGTGTCTGTGCTATACCTAACGATCACAGATTTCTCTACAGAGTGTGGAGGCATTATTCACCTTTGCTTTAGCTGAACCAGAAAGCAGGCCAAACTTTTAGGAAGTGACTATAAATCTACTGAATTTTGTTTTTTCTTAAGCATGAGAATTACCATCATGCATAGATTCTTTGCGTAAATCATTAAAAAGTAGGTCAGACAATGTCATCCCTTATTATTCTCAAAAAAACATTGAGATCTTCCTGTTTACTTCTTGCCTGTGATCATATCACAGTAGAATACAACAGATAAAAAGAGAAAAAAAATTTATTAAGGCAGGCAAGCCACATTCAGCTCCATTAATTGAAAAATCATTTCAAGCATCTATTTATCACCCAGATAACCATGATGGTGTCAGCACTCACCTAGAGCCAGACATCCTGGAATGTGAAGTCAAGTGGGCCTTAGGATTCTTACAATGCTTAGGCAGCATCACTATGAACAAAGTAGCAGAGGTGATGGAATTCCAGTTGAGCTATTTCAAATCCTAAAGGATGATGCTGTGAAAGTGCTGCACTCAGTATACCAGCAAATATGGAAAACTCAGCAGTGGCCACAGGACTGGAAAAGGTCAGTTTTCATTCCAATCCCAAAGAAAGGCAATGCCAAAGAATGTTCAAATTACTGCACAATTGCACTCACCTCACACGCTAGCAAAGTAATGCTCAAAATTCTCCAAGACGGAGTTCAATAGTACATGAACTGTAAACTTCCAGATGTCCAAGCTGGATTTGGAAAAGACAGAGGAACCAGAGATCAAATTGCCAGCATCCGCTGAATCACCAAAAAGGCGAGAGAGTTCCAAAAAAATATCTACTTTTGCTTTATTGACTACGCCAAAGCCTTTGACTGTATGGATCACAACAAACTATGGAAAATTCTTAAAAGATAGAAATACCGGACCACCTGACCTGCTTTCTGAGAAATCTCTATGCAGGTCAAGAAGCAACAGTTAGAACTGGACATGGAACAACAGACTGGTTCCAAATTGGGAAAGGAGTATGTCAATGCTGTATATTGTTACCCTGCTTATTTAACTGATATGCAGAGTACATCATGCAAAATGCCAGGCTAGATGAAGCACAAGTTGGACTCAACATTTCTGGGAGAAATATTAATAACCTCAGATATGCAGATGACACCACCCTTATGGCAAAAGGGAAGAAGAACTAAAGAGCCTATGATGAAAGTGAAAAAAGAGAGTGAAAAAGCTGGCTTAAAACTCAACATTCAGAAAACTAAGATAATGGCATCTGGTCCCATCACTTCATGGTAAATAGATGGGCAAACAAAGGAAACAGTGAGAGATTTTATTTTGGGGGGTTCCAAAATCACTGCAGATGGTGATTGCAGCCATGAAATTAAAAGATACTTGCTCCTTGGAAGAAAAGCTATGACGTACCTAGAGAGCATATGAGTAAGCAGAGATTACTTTACCAACAAAGGTCCATCTAGTCAAAGCTATGGTTTTTTCCAATAGTCATGCATGGATGTGAGAGTTGGACTATAAAGAAAGCTGAGTGCCCAAGAACTGATGCTTTTGAACTGTGGTGTTGATGAAGACTCTGGAGAGTCTCTTGGACTGCAAGGAGATCAAACCAGTCAATCTTAAAGGAAATCAGTCCTGAATTTTCATTGGAAGGAATGATGCTGAAGCTGAAACTCCAATACTTTGGCCACCTGATGCAAAAACCAATTCATCGGAAAAGACCCTGATGCTGGGAAAGACTGAAGGTAGGAGAAGAAGGGGATGACAGAGGATGAGATTGTTGAAAAGCATCATCTACTGGATGCATATGAGTTTGAGTAGGCTCTGGGAGCTGGTGATGGACAGGGAAGCCTGGCATGCTGCAGTCCATGGGGTTGCAGCATTGAACACGACGGAGCAACTGAAATGAACTGAACTGATTTATCATCACATATGTTGATGGTAACATCAATTCCAATACAATTGTAACATAAAAATATGAATAGAGTAAGAACATAACTGTTAGATGCACAAATTTGTACATGTCACACATATTAAAGTTTTGAACAGTTATCAACTAAACCCAAGGTTTAATGTCATTCATTGTCCTTTCAGGTAGGTAAGATTTAATATTAGTGCAAATTTTATTCCTTCCTATTCACTACCCTCTGCAGCTACAGTCTTGGCACTGACCTGTTCCTGCTTCTGAGGTTAGACAGTATGATTTAAAGCATGGCTCTCCTAATTCCCTACAGTAATTAGTCTGCTTTGCCCAAGAAAGTTGCTTGCCAAGGAGCATTTTAATTGGGTACCAGTTTCTGTAAGTAACTAAAAGTCAAGCTTGGTGACCTTAAAGTTTCATGCTGAAACATGCAGGTGACCCAATATCATTGGACCTAGGTCTGGCTGGAAATTTTAGCTTCTTTTAATGGCTGTTGAATGAAATTATTTCTCTAGAATGAGAAGTATTATCTATTATCACAGGGTCATTAAAGCCTGTATCCAGTGTCCGCACAAACCTCCCAGTAATTATGAAAACCTACACCTGAGTCTGGATTCCAGATACTTATTGCATTCGAGTTTTACAGGGTGCAGTTACTTGCTCTGACATGGTTTGTTTTTTTTACTAAACACTGAGGCTATTTCACCAAAAGCTTACAAAAGTGAATGGGTCTTTCTATGAAAGAGTATAATTTATTAACAGAAGCAGCAACACCTCTAAAATATCTCTCACCATATATTGTACCAGGGGCCATACAGATAGGATATTTGATGTCCTAGAATTACAATTACAAAACTGTAGCAATTTACAACCTAAAAAGATCTATATTATGCAATGTGTTAGTTAAGAAAATGTAGATTTTCATTTGTCTATAACCAGTGGTATTCTGACTTTAAACTTAGTATATGATTCCCTCTTAGAGGACCTTCAGCATTTAAGAGTTCAGAAGGAAGCTTCATCCTGAGGTATTAGACAATAGTGGATATAATGCATTAACTCTGGAGCTGAACAGAACTAGGGTGAACAAAACCACCACTCAGTGACTGTGTGACATTGAAGAAATACCTTAACTTTGCTGATCCCCATTCTTCATCTGTAAACTACCAATATATAAGCCTTAATCCTATCTCACTACCTCATAATCCTACCTCATAATCCAACCTCTCCTTTTTGTAAGGAGAAAGGAGACCATACATGTATCATGGCTGAGAGAGATCATATCCTCTAGTAAACAGTCAGTATATGATGATCCTTAGTATTCTTTTGAAAGCACCGATAAACAAACATACACACACATACACAGAAATCCTTTGCTAAAAAAAAGTTCAGTCTGGCAACACATCTGAACTCTTTTAGACACACAGCAGCATTCTTCTGGCCTTGCTCATACTGAGTTGCACTCACAAAGCATGCTTAATAAATATTTGCAAAGATGTGTTTGCAGATCTAAATATGGATCTCCCTTTTGGAAATCAAAGAATTCTTCAGGTTAAGAAGATTTAAAAAAAAAAAAAGTTTTTAGCCATCACCTTCTACATTCCTCACATTTCTATGGTTATATTTTCATGTAAACAGTAGGCTCGTAATAACACATTCTTTTAAAATGGCCTAAATCTATCAGACCCGCTATTTTGTAAAGGATACAAAATGCACATGCAAGCATGCACACAGACACATATACTCATGGATCAAACTTCCCAATGATTTTTATCTTTAATTTATGGTAAAGATTTCTGTCCTATTTTTCTCCTTTCTTGTTATATACAAAAGAGAGCTTGCATTACGATGCCTATCTCATTATTTTACATGCATTGAAACTGCCCTTTTTATTTCCTTAGCATTGTTTTTTCACATTAGATAAATCCTCCCACATCAGAACTTAGAACAGGGGAATCTTTGTAGAATGCATTTGGAATAGGATCACTTCACAGAATGACTTTAACCTGAGCACAAAGCTAATTTTTATCTGAGCCAGCTCCTTTGCAATCAAAATGGTTCTACAGAATGAGATAAAGAATGTTAGTTCTTTATCGCTCATGTAACAAATGTCTTAATAATACAGAATGGCACATTAGTTATTTCTAGTGATAATGTGAGGACAGTAATGAGAAAAGAAAATAATCATATATCATTCTTCTGACAGGTATTACAATAAGATTGGGGACAAACCAAAAAAATTAATCAATTGCACTTGGTCAAAAGGGAAATAAGAATGGTAAGGACAGTCTTGGAAACAGGAACAAAAACAACAAAGAAATCCACTGTGCTGACATAAGTTCAATTCCTGCCCACTTCTGGAGACTCTTATCAAGCTCTTATCAAAATCTACTTAAATGCCTGTTTCTTGCTCTCACTGTTCTATTGACTGCTACCTCAGTGAAAAGTACCTCTACTAGTTATCCTTTTTTTAACCTTCTCTGCAACATAACTACAGGGCCCAGTTTCCTTCAAACTCCTGGACCACCTGTTGTATCAACAGTCCTAGAATTAAAGCAAAGGAAATGGCCTATGGTGGGAAAGGAAGGATTCCTAAATGCACTTGTGGTGCGTTTAATAATCATCATTTCAGGAAATTCATGTGGTGTCCCTAAATTAAAATACAAGAAGATGTTTTGGTGAATTAGATCGCTTTTAGTGGAGACTAGGTGTTTATCCTTTACAGCAATAGAGGAACTATCAAAGGCTTATGCTTATGTGTTTATTTTTAAAAAATGAGCTAATAGCTAGTTTCTGATGGTTTTAGGAATCATGAGAGTGTTTTGTTACCTGGACCAATAGAAAGTCTTATGAACTTTCTGAATGGTGTTTTGAATTTTACATTTACCATACGTTCTTATATCTTCACAATTTTTATTTTAACTGACATTTGTAAATCAGGGGATATGAGAATGACACAATAATCAAAAACAAGTCTATGAATATAACCCATGGCTTTGAGAAATGTTCAAAATTAAAATTCTTGAGATAAAAAGAAAATAGCATCACTTAAAAAATAACCATAACAATGAACCACCTGTGACACTATTTAGCTTGAGAAAGCAAGGTCTGTATTTTGGCCAGAAACAGAAACAAAAAGGAATGGAAAGATTTTGGTTAAAATTTACGTTTGTTTGGATTCTGTCTTGTACTGTTATTGTCCCCTAAGAATAAGAGTCGCATCTGTGATACCAAATGGCTTCAAATCTCCCTGTGTCCTTAGGGATGGTGATGGAAGTGATATCTCCTTCTCTTCTGATGCAGACAGTGCTGGGTTGAGAAGATACTGTCTTGGTAGAGCAAAGTAACTGAAGATTAGTAAAGTGAGGTCTCCAGACCAATGGCATCAGCATCTCCAGAGAACCTGTCATAAATACTACTGAATTAGAGTCTCTGGGGTCAAGACCAGCAGTCAGTTTCAGCAAGCCCTCCAGGTGATTCTGATGTCTTCCAAAGGTTGAGAACCACTGAACTAAACCACTCCAAAACATTCAGGACAAAGATCAGGAAAAGAGGTAAAATCATTACCTCACAGCTATGTCAGCTATACTTCTGTGCTCTTGTCTGAAGGTTACCAAATCCAGCCTCATACTGGTGGGCCGATAGATTGAGAGACTAGATTTTAAGGCAAGGAATCATAACTTTACTTGGAAAGCCAGAAGACTAAAGAGATGGTGAACTAATGTCCCAAAAACCCATTTTACTCAAGTTAGAATCCAGGCTTCTTTTAAGACGGAACTGGAGCCTATTATCCAGAGTGAAGTAAGCCAGAAGGAAAAACACAATACAGTATACTAACGCATATATATGGAATTTGGAAAGATGGTAACGAGAACCCAGCATGCGAGACAGCAAAAGGAACGTAGATGTATAGAACAGACTCATGGACTCTGTGGATGAGGGCAAGGGTGGGATGATATGGGAGAAGGGCATTGAAACATGTTAATTATCATATGTGAAATCAATCGCCAGCCCAGGATTGATGCTCGGGGCTGGTGCACCGAGATTTCCCGGGGGGAGGGAGTCGGGAGGGAGGAGGGAGGGGGGTTCTGGAGGGGGAGCATATGTACACCCATGGCAATATCATGTCATTGTATGGCAAAACCAATAAAAAATAAATAAATAAATAAACTATTATCCTCCAACTAAGGATAAAAGTAAACTAATATCACGGCTATCATCATTATATCATGGCTTAACATAATATATAAAAATAAGTGTCTGTATCAAGTATAAAAGTGTTTATATATTATGTTAAGCCATGATAGACTTAGTTTATATTATTCTTATGAAGACGGTAGTTTAAATAGAAGGCCTATTCTGAGGTAGAGGATAAAAAAAAATAATGCCTTTAGAAATTTTTGAATACTGGATTACAGCATAGCATAGCATTAAAAAAATTTATCAAGGCTTAACATAATATATAAAAATATAAGAAAGTATATTTTGTATGGTAATAATAAAATTTTAATTATTATAAAATAATGTTTTATCCTAAAAGTAATATAGGAGTTATTGCCCCTCTAGACTACAAATTACATGATACCAGTTTATTCTGTTGTATAGAAGGAGTTGCTTTTAATCTCACACACAAGATTTTTGTTCAATAGAGCTATATAAAGCAACTAAAATTGCATTCCCTAGTGGCAGGTCCATTGAATGGCAGGTCCTAAGATAAGTAAGACATTCGAGCTCACAGACAATTTCATTGAAAATTTTTTAAAATGTAAATCTCTGTTTCCTCTTAAAATCTTCAATGGCATCTCACTTCTAGGGAAAAGTACAAACTTCTTAAGATGGCCTACAACGCTTTGTATATTTTAAAAGCACCTACATTGCTTGCCTCATTTGTACCATTCCTCTCTTTATTTACCATATATTAGGTATTCTGGCTTTCATTCATTCATTCTACAAATATTTATTGACATACTATAAAAATATCCCAAAAGAATAAGGACCACACCTTCAATAAAACAAATGAACATAGAATCTGTAATACAGTGTCAGGTAGAGACAAATACTATAAAGAAAAAAAAAACAGGCAAGAAGTTACGGTTGGCAGCGAGGTATGTTTTTAGTTGGAGTGCTCAAGACATCTGAGAAGAAAAAAAAAAAGATACTAAAAATGAAGTAGGGTGCTCGGTTGTTGCGAACTTCCTAGTGCTGGAATCCTTTGTTCTTGTAACTGTCCATCCAGATCGGGCCACAGTGTTTCTGTAAACCTCTAACAAATGACAAATGCTGTTCTAAGAAAAATGCTATTCTCTGTTCTGCAACTTATTTCTATATGAATGGAAAAGTGTTACACCTTTAAAGAAAAGTCTTGAGCATGGGTTACCATGTCTATTTCAAGCTACAAATAACAAGCTGCAGAGAGAGCATGACTAAGCACAGGGAACAGCACAAAGGTTAGAACTAAAAGAATAGATCCAATATGGAGTCAGGTTTGTTTTTCTCTGTTACATAAATACATAATGTGATATCATAAAAATGAATGCATCATGAGTACTGGTTTTTGGTATCCTTGACAGAAACCTGAGCTTATTAAAGGAAACAAATATCTTAAATTTTGATAATTTAGTAATTATAGTTCATATAGTTTGATGTAAAAATACATAATATTGATTGATACATTTTGCATGTATTATAAAATATACATGTAGCAGCTTAATTTAAAACCCACTTATAAACTGGGATTGTTTTATATTGATACCAGACATAAAATTGAGTCATAATTAGTTTGGCCACCTAATGTGAAGAGCCAACTCATTGGAAAAGACCCTGATGCTGCTTAAGATTGAGGGCAGGAGGAGCAGTAGGTAACAGAGGATGAGATGGTTGGATTGCATTATTGACTCAAAGGACATGAGTTTGAGCAAACTCTGGGAGGTAGTGATGGACAGGGAAGCCTGGTATTGTGTTCATGGGGTTGCAAAGAGTCGGACATGACTGAGCAACTAAACAACAAAACAACAAATAATTAGTTTAAAAAAATCTGCTTTTACTCATAACTATGAAGTTGTGTGACATGTCATTAAAATAGCACACAGTATTTCTGTAAGTTAACTTACATTACTATAGTCAAGGAATGAATGAACCAGGCATCGCAACTTCACAGTTTATTCCATTTGATGGAGTCACTGCTTTTAATGATGACTGGAAATATCCCCTGGGGCTAAATAAAAGGAATATGGACCCAGAACTTCTTATAGTCCAAGTAAGGATGCTTTCAAAAGTATCCAGCAAAGAGTTCACCTCAAAATCTGCTTCAAAGCCTAGTCATGATGTGTCCTCAAATGCTTAAATAGATGATGTTATTGTAACTCAGTAAATTAAGAGCCATAAGTTTGGGATCTGTGCAAAACAGGGCATGAGCAGCATTAAGTATGTACATGAGTTTCTACCAGTGCTTACAGGAAAATGTTACATATTTATTTTTCAAAGTATGTATATTCCAAATTTCAGTTATAATCAACACCCAAGCCATCATCACAAAACATAGAAAAGTCTACAGAAGATTGATTTAGAATAATTGTCTTAGTGTGTTTAGACTGCTATAACATAATGTCATACACAGTGGCTTATGATCAACAGAAAAGGTTTCTCACAGTTCTGGGAGTTGGGAAATTCAAGATCAGGGCACTGGCAGATTCAGTGTCTGGTTTGCTTCCTCATAGATGGTGCTTTCTCCCAGAATCTTCACATGGTAGAAGGACAAAGGGAGCATTTTAGCACTAATTTCACTTCACAATCACTTCCACCTTGTGATAGGATTGCGATAGGTGATAGGATTGCAACATGTGGTTGTTGAGGCACATAAACCTTCAGATTATAATAATAATGCTCTAAGAAATCTACTGTTGATATTCTTTTCAAAGGGAACAGTGGTTAAAGTATTTTTGAAAATGGTACCATGTGGCATTAAAAGTAAAAACAGGTAGTGTGTGCATTACACATACCTTGTACTTCACCACATAGAAGGTAAAATTATGTAGTTATATATACCTGGGATTATTTTGTTTGTTATATTTTTTCTGTGAAATAGTACACTTTCAAGTCAATATAATTAAGCTAAACATGACATGGGCAAGAGGACCATGATTTGGGCTGAAAGGTACTTGGTCACACAAGCATAGCACACAAGAAGAAATAAAAATATTAGCACACTGCAACCATTAGAGAGGAGGAGTAACTGCAGGGGAGTTTTTAAACGTGTGCAGAACACAAGGCTGAAGCCATATGGGAAAGCATTTGTGGATAAAAGCATGCAAAATCAGCAAGTTCTCAGTTATATTCTTCACAAGTTACATCTTCACCATAAACATACTGTCTGCCTTAACAACTGCTCTCTTCATTGTACTCATGCTCCTTTTTGACAGCAGAGAAATTTGACCCTGAGAGTACAGAGGGATGCAAGGTTCTATCTACAGATTCATCATGTTAGAATTGAGTGGATATAAATTTTTTTCTGTCAGGATTTTTAAGTGAAAAAAAGCATTTTTTAAAATAAAAGGCTAGTAATTTCAGAACCTCCCCCACTCAGAAGACTACTCATTTATGAACAAATGACCAGATCTGCTTTCATTGACATTATTCTAATCTATGCAAATAGATGGGCTTCCCAGGTGCACAGTTGGCAAAGAATCTGCCGTCCAATGAAGGCGATGTGAGTTCGATCCCTGGGTTGGGAAGATCCCCACGGAGAAGGAAATGATAACCCACTACAGTGTTCTTGTCTGGAAAATTCCATGGGCAGAGGAACTGGCATACTACAGTCCATGGGGTCGCAAAGAGTCAGACATGACTGAGCGGCTGAGCACACACGTTGCCAATAGACTGGGAAAATAACAGATTTGTTAGAACAAAGATTTTCTAGATATGTTAAGATTGTTAGAAAAAAGAAAAATGCAGACTCAAATTTTCTGAGAAACCTAGTAGTTGAATGGATAGCAAGACTTGACAGGAGTAACAGCATGCTGTTCTTTGATGTTTTATTTGGCAAAGCCTCAAGATTGGTGAGGAACTAAGAGATGTCTTCTCTCTTTTGTTAAAATCTTGGGACCAGATGTATTTGAAAATTTAGATAATTTTTAGGTGTAAGAAAGTTTATGGCATATTTGCTTTATCATATATAACTAGCCACAGATGGGTCTGAGGTAGCATCTGCAATCAAATACATGAATATTTCTGCAGTGATATGTGACTCTATAGTCACACCAAGTTACATAAATGTGAACTCTGAAAATAGCCTCATGTCACCTCAAGACAAGTTCTGCCTCCAAACAAAAAGTCTCAAGCTTATGCAAAAAGACTCAAACTTTGGAGATTTGGGTAATCTACCAGTTAAGAACTGGCAGTCATAAAAACAAAAATTACTGTTACTATTTACTACAATTATTATTGTCCAAACCACTATATTTACTGCTTAGTATATAGCAGACAAGTAATAAGTGATTTATTAAACACTTTCTAAATCCTCTCAACAGTATTTTAGATGCATAATAAAACTTCATTTTAGGAAATTAAGAATTGGGCACCTGATAATCAGGAGCAAATTTAAGATTCTATTTTATGAATGTTCAACTCAAAAGTCCATACTTTTTCTATATATATATATAAACATATATATATATATATGTATATATGCATATGTGCTTCTCTGGCAGTTCAGACAGTAAAGAATCTGCCTGCAATACATGGTTTGATCAGGTTTGATCCCTAGGTTGGAAAGATCCCCTAGAGAAGAGAACGACTACCCACTCCAGTATTCTTGCCTGGAGAATGCCATGGTCAGAAGAGCCTGGTGGGCTATAGTCCACAGGGTGCAAAAATAGTACACATGTGTGTGTATATACACATATATATATTTAAAACTTTCCACTATGTCTTCCTTCGCTTTATTTTTTGTAAACATTTTTAAATTTTGTGTTGGAATATAGCTGATTAGCAATGTTGTGAATGTTTCAGGTGGACATTACAGGGACTCAGCCATACATATACGTGTATTCATTTTCTCCCATCTCCCCTCCCATCGAGGCTGCCACATAATATTGAGCAGAGTTCCCTGTGCTATACAGTTGGACTCTGTTGGTTATTCATTGTAAATATAGCGGAGTGTATATGTTGATCCAAAACTCTGTAACAGTCTCTCCCCCATTCTCCCCCCATGGCAACCATAAGTTTGTTTTCTGTAAAAATTTCTGTTTCATAAGTAAGTTCATTTGTATCATTTTTTTAAAAATTCCACATAAAAGGAATGCCATACAATATTTCTCCTACTCTTTCTGACTTATTCCACTCAGCATCACAATATCTAGATCCATCCATGTTGCTGCCAATGGCGTTATTTCATTCTTTCCTTCCCTTTTTGATTAAACACATATTTACTGAATACCTTCTATGTACCAAGCATCTTTGCTTGACACTGAAGAGATAATAGGAAACAAAATAAATATTAATAAAACCTATATGGCTAATGGGGGAAGGGAAAATTCACAAATAAAAATAGATTTTAAAAACTATAAATTATAGTTGTAAAAATAATACAGGATAGAAAGTGGTAAGTAATGCTGTGGAAAGACAGATATATTTGTTATATTTTGAGTCATAGGAAAAGGCCTCCCTAAGGCCTTTGATCTGAAATCTGAGTGTATTGAGGGAAGTGTGGTAACTGGGGAAGAACATTCCAGGCAGAAGGAAGAGGAAAAGCAAATGGCCTAAGGTATAGGGCTGTCAGATAAACTACCAGCATATTCCCTGTGATGCCATTGTTTCCCTGAGTGTTGCCAGGAGGCCCCTTGTAATAGTTGGGACACATTTATACTTGAAGAATTATTTATCTGAAATATAAACTGAAATGGGTGCTTCATGTTTCATTAATTTAACAACCTACTGAGGCAAAAATGTGTTTGTTCTATTATAAGGAAAGCAAGGAGGCTAAGCAAGGAGGCCACAGTGGTTAGAACAGAGGATGTGGAGGAGAGAAATTGAGGAAGAGACTTCTTGGGAAGGTAAGTCACATATGGCTACTGAGTACTGGAAATGTAGCTGATCAACAATGAGATGTGCTGTATGATACAACCTAAATGCCAAAGATTAATGTGAAATTGAAGGTGAAATACTGCATCAATAATTTTACATTGATTGAGTGTTGAACTGGTAACATTGGAGTATACTTGGTTAAAGTAGATTGTTGAAATTAACTACACATTTCTTTTTTATTTTTAATATTTCTACTAAAAACTTGAAAATTACATTATATTACTATTGGATTATGTCAGATAAAAAGGAAAATGGCTAGGGAAGGAAGGCGACCATACAGAGCTTTGGAGATTGTGGTAAAGACTGGATTATACTTGAGTGGGATGGAAAGGGGCTGGAAGGTTTTAAGCAAAGCAGTGACAGAATGTACCGAATTTGAAAATTGTCATTGGGATTGCTGTCCTCAGTCCTCTCCAGTGAACTCCCAACAATGGTAACTTAAACACAAATGCTTCTTCAGGGTGACTACTGATAGTATCTATAGAAATTATCATTTACTATTTCACCTTATCTCCCAGACCCCAAGCTGAGACCTCACTGACTGCAGTTTACCAGCACAACTGACTTATGCCCTATTACTCTAAGTTTTTTTCCAGAGTCACTGATTCAAAAATATTCTTGAAGAACCTACCATGTGCCAGACACTAGAGTTTATATTTTAGTGGAGATATTCCATAAATAAACAAAATGAAAGTAAAACCAAAAAAAGAGAATATATATATATATATATGTACTAGATTAGATTTAAAGTGATATGGTAGAAAATAAAACAAATGATAGTTATGGAGTACTGGAGTAGGGCAAGTTATTTTCATTAAGTAGAATCATGACTGTAAGGCTTCGTGTGAAGCAGAGCAGTGAGGGACCCACATACATACTGGGGACAAGAGAGTTCCAGGCATAGAAAACCCAGATGTGTTTTGGAGATGCTGTCCCTTTACATGTTTTCTGGTAAAAAGCTCCAATGATCCAATAGGTTAGGAAAACACTGCAAACTAGATCCCTGTCTTAGAGATTCCTGATCTCTGAGCCCTTAATGTATACACTGGTACATTAACGGCTTTGACAAGTCCTGAGGTAAGAAACTCATAGAACCTTGTTTAATCCATCATTCCCCACATTTTTTTTTTTGGATAATGAACTCTTTTATTCATGTAACACATGTTCATATGCATCAGACTTAGTGAACCATGGAGTCGGCTGTGCCTGAGCATGGCTCAGGGAGAAATGCCTATATGCATTTGTGCTGTCCGTCCAGAACATTTATGGTCTTCATAAAAGTGTTAGCCCTGCCTAAGATGATCTTGAACTCAAACTCATCCAGGCAAAGTCCAACACTGTGACCTGTTCCATCTATTTCCCCATCCACTTCTTAACCCTCTTTTCCCCAAGAGAGAGGAGCTATGTCTCCATCAAATTAATATTCTCTCTCTCCCCTTCCTTCTCTCTCCAGTATTAAAAATTATCTACTTTACCATCTTTGTCTCCACTCACTACCTAATTTTTCTTTATTAATAATTTCCCAAAATTAAAAAAAAAATCACAAATAACAGGGGTGGTCCCAAGATGGTGTAGTAATAGGATGGGGAGACCACTTTCTCCCCCACAAATTTATCAAAAGGTCATTTGAATGCTGAGCAACTTCCACAAAACAGCTTCTGAACACTGGTGGAGGACCCCAGGCACCCAGAAAGGCAACCCATTCTCTTCTAAAGAAGGTAGGACAAAATATTAAAAGATAAAAAATGATACAAAAGAGTTAGGGACTGGGAACCGTCCTGGGGAGGGAGTCGTGAAGGAGGAGAAGTTTCCAAACAGTAGGAAACCCTCTCGCAGGTGGGTCTGTGGGGAGTTTTGGAATCTCAGAGGGCAACATAACTGGGAGAAAAAATCCAACAGAATACACACCTAACTGCAATTGCAAGCAGAGAAGTAGCCCAGACACTTGTGTCCACTACCAGCAAGTGAGGGCTTGACAGGGAGGTGCGGGCTGCATCATTGGTGCTTAGGGTAAGGACTGGGTCTGAATGCCCTGAGGACAATCTGAGGGAGCTAACATGAGATAGCAACCCAAACTGTGGGATCAACAGAGAGAAAAAAAAAAAAGATTACTTTTCTGCAAAAGGCTCTAACATGCAGCCTGGCCCACTCACAGAACAAAGTTATTTAGCGAATAACAAAGGAGAGCTAACCTGCTGTGTAGGGGCCCCTCCCCCACTCAGGAGGCAGAGAGGCAGGCTTGAGACAGCCAGAGCCAGAAGGCAAGAGGCAAGCTTGGCCCCAGAGACCAGCATCCATAACCAAACTGTGAGCAGGCTCCCAGTTGCTACTCACACCTTCCTGGGATCCTGGACAGTTTACATCTGCCAGAAGGGTCACAGCCTGAGATCAACTACCCAGAGGAGATGGGCAATACACCCAGGAAATTGAGCTGCTGGGACAGGGGAGGTGATTAAGATGCACGGCCCACCTGAAACAGTGTGCTTGCCAAGCACTGGTCACCTGAGCTGCTCAGACCTGGGAAGGGCACAAAACACAGGCCCAACCAAGTCTGTGCCTTTGTGGAGTACCGGAGAACCTGAACCTAAGTGGCTTAGATCTGGGGAGTGCACAAAATGCAGGGCCTGCTTTGGACAGTGCCCCTGCAGAGCACCCTGGAGCCTGAGCAGTGTAGACCCAGAAAGGAAACACTGCAAGCTGGGGAAAACCCAGTGTGGTCCATCCATTGCAAGCACTCCCCACACACACCAGCAATATTTGTTTGCAGTTTCCCTCCCTCCCCAAACACAACTGAACAGTGAGCCTAAGTAAGTGACCACCTTTGCCGCCTTGTGTCAGGGCATAAATCAGACACTGAAGAGACTTGCAAACAGAGGAAACAAAAATAAATAAAGAGAGAACTGCTCTGGAAGTTACAGGTGCAACAGATTAAAACCTTGTAGTTAACACTGACTAAGCACTGGAGAGGGCATATAGACCTTGAGAACAAGTATAAGCTGGAACTATCTGAAACTGAACTGACCCCACACTGCCCACAATACTCCAGAGAAATTCCTAGATATGAGTTTACTATTATCACTCTTTAATTTTTTAGAGTCTACTATCTATAGGATATTTCACCCCCAAACAATGAATTTCACCTTTTTCTCAAGTGCACACAGAACATTCTACAGAACATATCACATCCTGGGCCATAAATCTAGCCT
Organism: Antilocapra americana; assembly: GCA_007570785.1. Lineage (NCBI taxonomy): Eukaryota > Metazoa > Chordata > Mammalia > Artiodactyla > Antilocapridae > Antilocapra > Antilocapra americana. The sequence goes on along the minus strand of ML661898.1, from coordinate 5,162,436 downwards.
TGGTAAATTCAAAAAAATTGAAATCATTTCAAGCATCTTTCCTGAACACAATGTGGTAAGATTAGATGTCAACTACAGGATAAAAACTATTAAAAATTCAAACACTTGGAGGGTAAACAACATGCTTCTGAATAACCAACAAATCACAGAAGAAATAAAAAAGGAAATAAAAATATGCAAGGAAACAAATGAAAACATGACAACCCAAAACCTATGGGATTTAGTAAAAGCAACGTTAAGGGGAAGGTTCATAGCATTAAAAGCTTACATCAAGAAACAAAAGAAAAATCAAATAAATAGCCTAACTTTATATCTAAAGCAATAGAAAAAGAAGAAATTAAGAACCCCAGGATTAGTAGAAGTAAAGAAATCATAAAAATTAGTGCAGAAATAAATGATAAAGAAACGAGACTATAGCAAAAATCAATAAAACTAAAAGCTGGTTCTTTGAAAAGATAAATCAAATAGACAAAATGTTAGACAGACTCATCAAGAAAAAAAAGGGAAAAGAATCAAATCAACAAAATTAGAAATGAAAATGGAGAAATCACAACAGACAACACAGAAATAGAAAAGATCATAAGAGACTACTATCAGCAACTATATGCCAATTAAATGGACAACTTGGAAGAAATGGACAAATTCTTAGAAAAGCATAATCCTCCAAAACTGAACCAGGAAGAAATAGAAAATCTTAACAGACTCATCACAAGCATGGAAATCGAAACTGTAATAAAAAATCTTCCAACAAACAAAAGCCCAGGACCAGATGGCTTCACAGCTGAATTCTACCAAAAATTTAGAGAAGAGCTAACACCTATCCTACTCAAACTCTTCCAGAAAATTGCAGAGGAAGGTAAACTTCCAAACTCATTCTATGAGACCACCATCACCCTAATACCAAAACCAGGCAAAGATGCCACACAAAAAGAAAACTACAGGCCAATATAGAACATAGATGCAGAAATCCTCAACAAAATTCTAGCAAACAGAATCCAACAACATATTAAAAAGATCATACATCATGACCAAGTGGGCTTTATTCCAGGGATGCAAGGATTCTTCAATATTCGCAAATCAATCAATGTAATATATCACATTAACAAATTGAAAGATAACCATATGATATCCTCAGTAGATGCAGAGAAAGATTTTGACAAAATTCAACACCTGTTTATAGTAAAAACTCTCCAGAAACAGGCATAGAAGGAACAAGCCTCAACAAAATAAATGCCATATATGATAACCCACAGCAAACATTATCCTCAATGGTGAAAAATTGAAAGCATTTCCCCTGAAGTCAGGAAAAAGACATGGACACCCACTCTCACTACTACTATTCAACATAGTTTTGGAAGGTTTAGCCATAGTACTCAGAGAAGAAAGAGAAATAAAAGGAATCCAGATTGGAAAAGAAGAAGTAAAACTCTCACTGTTTGCAGATGACATGATTGATCCTCTACATAGAAAACCCTAAACACACCACTAGAAAATTATTAGAGCTCATCAGTGAATATAGTAAAGTTGGAGGGTATAAAATTAACACAGAGAAATCTCTTGCATTCCTGTACACTAACAATGAGAAAACAGAAAGAGAAATTAAGGAAAAAATCCCATTCACCATTGTGATGGAAAGAATAAAATACTTAGGAATAAATCTACCTAAAGAAACAAAAGACCTATATATAGAAGACTATAAAACATTGATGAAAGAAATCAAAGATGAAACAAACAGATAGAGAAATATACCATGTTCATGGATTGGAAGAATCAATATAGTGATAATGAGTACACTACCCAAAGCAATCTATAAATTCAATGCAATCCCTATCAAGCTACCAATGGTATTTTTCACAGAACTAGAACAAATAATTTCACAATTTGTATGGAAATACAAAAAAACCTCAATTAGCCAAAGCAATCTTGAGAAAGAACAATGGAACTGGAGGAATCAACCTGCCTGACTTCAGGCTATACTACAAAACTACAGTCATCAAGACAGTATGGTACTGGCACAAAGATAGAAATATAGATCAATGGAACAAAATAGAAAGCCCAGAGATAAATCCATGCCCCTATGGACACCTTATCTTTGACAAAGGAGGCAAGAATATACAATGGAGAAAAGACAATTTCTTTAATAAGTGGTACTGGGAAAACTGGTCAACCACCTGTAAAAGAATGAAACTAGAATACTTTCTAACACCATATACAAAACTAAACTCAGAATGGATTAAAGACCTAAATGTAAGCCCAGAAACTATAAAATTCCTAGAGGAAATCATCGGCAAAACACTCTGACATAAATCACAGCAAGATCCTCTATAATCCACCTCCAGAATAATGGAAATAAAAGAAAAAATAAATAAATGGGACCTAGTTAAACTTAAAAAGCTCTTGCACAACAAAGGAAACTATAAGCAAGGTGAAAAGACAGCCTTCAGAATGGGAGAAAATAATAGCAAATGAAGCAACTAACAAGAATTAATCTCAAAAATATACAAGCAGGTCATGCAGCTCAATCACAGAAAAATAAATGACCCAATCAAAAAATGGACCAAAGAACTAAACTGACATTTCTCCAAAAATGACATACAGATGGCTAACAAACACTTGAAAAGATGCTCAGCATCACTCATTTTCAGAGAAATGCAAATCAAAAACCACAGTGAGGTGACATTTCACACTGATCAGAATGGCTGCCATCAAAAAGTCTACAAACAATAAATGCTGGAGAGGGTTTGGAGAAAACGAAACCCTATTACACTGCTGGTGGGGATGCAAACTAGGACAGCCACTATAGAGAAGAGTGTGGAGAGTCTTTTAAAAACTGGAAATAGAACTGCCATACAACCCAGTAATCCCACTGCTGGGCATACACACTGAGGAAACCAGAATTTAAAGAAACATGTGTACCCCAATATTCATCATAACACTGTTCAGAATAGCTAGAACATGGAAGCAACCTAGATGTCCATTGGCAGATCAATGGATAAGAAAGCTGTGGTACATATACACAATGGAATATTACTCAGCTATTAAAAAGAACATATTTGAATCAGTTCTAATGAGGTAGATGAAACTGGAGCCTATTATACAGAGTGAAGTAAGTCAGAAAGAAAATCACCAATACAGTGTATTAACATATATATATGGAATTAAGAAAGGTGGTAACAACAACCCCATTTGTGAGACAGCAAAAGAGACATAGATATAAAGAACAGACTTTTGGACTTTGTGAGTGAAGGCAAGGGTGGGATGGTTTGAGAGAATACCATTGAAATATGTGTATTACCACATGTGAAATAGATCACCAGTCCAAGTTTGATGTATGAAACAGGGCATTCAAAGCTGGTAAACTGGGACAACCCAGAGGGATGGGATGGAGAGGGAGATGGGATGGGGTTTAAGGATAGGGGACACATACATGTACATCCATGACTGATTCATGTTTATGTATGGCAAAACCACCACAGTATTGTAAAGTAATTGGCCTCCAATTAAAATAAATAAATTCAATTTAAAAATGCAAATAACAAAATAAAGAAGGCCATGACATCATCAAAGGAATATCACCAAAGAAAAGGTGTGAAATAAATTCTGTGGCAGGTGTGGTCAGTGGTAGCTGGGGGTTTACAAAACACAGGTGCCTCACAAGAATGCTTGAAATGCTGGTCAAATGAAAATAAACAGGGAATAGGAGTGTGGGTTCTAGAAAACCCAGATGCCATTTTTAGTACAGAGAGACAGGTGTCATTATCATTTTCCAAATCTTTTGCTCCTCCTGCAAGAAATGACCTTCCCCCTATGGCTTTAAGTAACAAATTCTGTATTTAATATGCACCCTTACACTTCCTAGAAACATGGTTATTTCTGTCTCTTCCATTATAGTTTTGTTCTTTCATTAAGAGTTCAAAGGACAGCAGCTTTCTCAGGTTCAGGCATTTACTTTTGCTAAGGAAATATCAAAACAGAGAGGAGAAAGTTTTCTCTTTCTTCTTGAGCTTTCTGAGGCAACAGGGGGACTTTCTATGTTTAGAGAAAACCACTTCCTTAAAAAAAAAGAAACTAAAAGAACCTAACACAGGATTTTGATAGGTTGTGTCCTTCCACTAACTGGCTTGTAACAGTGACAAACTTGAGTCTTTGGGTTTGGTTGGGTTTCCTCATATGTAAAAAGGAAGCAGTGATCTAAACCAGGGGTTGGTAAACAGCAACCAATGGACCAAATCCAGCCACTGCCTATTTTCAGAAATAACATTTTGCTGGAGCACAGCCACACCCATTTGTTTGTGTATCCCCTATAGCTGGTTACCTTCTACAATGGCAGAGTTGAAAGGAGTTGAGTAGTTGGGACAGAGGCCCTATGGTTCAAGAGTCCAAAATATTTACTCTCTGGCCCTATGAGAAAAAGTTTGCTCAGTCAGATTTCTGCCAGCTCTGACGTCGTCCTATGATACAGATTATCACCCCATGAAAGGCTTAATTGTTGTCTTTGGAGTACAGGTGTTAGGGGTAGAGTAAATGGCCCGAGCAAACCACCCCAGTTTTAGTATTTCACGCACCTTTAGTTAATCGTTTTTTGCCACCCACAGCATTTTGACAATGAACCACACACCGAATTGCTGTGACTGGTGCCAAGGAAACACATTTTGGAAACAAAGCTTGCTTTCTGGGCCATGCCTTATGAAAATGTATGATGTGAATCACTCTCAAATAAGGTGTGTGTTGTGCTGTGTCTCCAGCTTTGAATCCCAGAAACCACAACATTCCTCAACCCAGCCTCCTTCAGAGAGGAGAGAGTGCTTTCCGTGCCAACCAGATGAACAAACCCTGACATTTGATTTATTTTGCTTTCTGGAAACACTCACTCAAAGGGAAAAGGGTCCCCAAATTTTCTGCAGCTGCTGTCTGGATCATTTTTTAAAAATATACCCAAGGAAGCTGCCTGGGTGGCCACAGAGAATGGTTGAATCAGCCTGAATTTCACATATTGGGTGCTTTGAATGGTTCACAGTGATGAGATTATCCGCAGGGTCCTGACCATGTCTGGCCACCCACTCACAACTGCCTACACACTATGACCAAGGATTTGATACAACACCAAAGGGATTTTCCTTGATGATGTTCTCCCTTTAACATTTAACCCAATACATTGAAAGACAAGCTACTATTCCAGCTTTGACAGCAGAGAAGAATTCATTTAGAAAAATGTCCAGAACATAAAAACTCAATTACCAAGTGATTACAGACGCTAAACCTCAGAGCCTCAAAGAGATTCTAAGTTTTACAACATTTTCTCATTGCATCTATGTGTTTGAGGAAGAGAGGTATATGCCTGTTAAACAGTGTCATTATAAGGAACCCATTTTGATAATTAAAATTATTAATTACACATAACATTTTAAGAAAATAACAATAATAGACAAGAAATCTATTATACTGAAACTTGTAGCAGTTTAGTAGGAATCTGCTGTTGGTAGATGCTGAAATGCGTTAATAAGTTCTTTGTGACCCAGAGCTGCCCCCATTCAGTCCCTTGGTTCATAAAGGACGTTGGACACTGGACTCTTGCAGGGATTGGAGTAGGGCTATTTCTTCTCATAGACACCATATCCCTACACATTTTTTAGATTGAGATAAGATCCTGACAGACAGGTAAGGATTTCGATAAATAAGTAGTTTGGGAATTAAGGGCAACTTATTTGATCTCCATAAAACACTGAGCATTTTGTCCACCTGTGTCCAGGGATCCAATTCCAGGAATTCTGCTCTCTAAGAAGAAATGGAGCGAAGCAACAGGAAGGAGAATTCAAGAAAACAGATCCCAAACTGTCTCTAATCTCTGCTTCCCCCAGCACCTTTCCCAGCATTTGAAGCTGCTCTTGCGATGAGGAAGGGTATAGGGAAGGGCACTGGATTTTCTGCAGGCATCAGTTCCCCATCTCCAGTGCAGGTATTTAGAAAGTGACATTGATTGCCAACTCTGTACTAGCTACAATGAACACATTATTTCATGTCATTGTCGAGCACTGCAAAGTTGGCATTATTATATGATTCACCCTATTTCATGGGTGAGAGGATTTAGTTTCAAACCAAGGAAACTACCTATAGTAATAGATTTGGTAGTAGTAAATAAGATATTTGGACTTGGCTCTGTTTGGCTCCAAAACCCTTGTCAGTCCCACTATACTCCTCTTCCTTCAGAGCCAAGCCTTCAGGAGAAAACCCTCCCTATTCTTTTTTCATCAAGGATGAGAGAACCTTCTGATGTGGAGTGAACAGGGTCTGGAGAGGGGACAGGAAAGATGGCTGGCACATGCCTCAGAAGCCCAAAGCTTAGATTTAAAAGCTTCTATATCCTTGCTAGCCATGTCCTGGCAAGACTCAGCAGGATAAAGACCAGTTACAGAATCGCACCACTTTATTGTACTCGGTCTGCCCTGCTCCTTGGAAGTGTTGCAATGTATGCATGCCAACCAATATGTGGAAGTAGATGTGGTCCTTCACACACGTGACTGCACTGCCGGGTGCTGGTCTGCCCTGTGTGCAGTTGTGGGGCCTCAGTCATCCTAAAGAATAAAGAGAGACCATCTCTTTGTTTTCATTCTCAACGCTCCCCAAAAGGCAGCAGCTAACATTGCACTGCTCTCAGGCATAGAGCTGTGTCTCCCTCCTGCATCATAATAGAGAGATGATGCTAAAGCTTTCACAAATCTCAGCAAGTCAGACTCATGGAAGACAAGGAGAATCTGAGATAGTGAGAAGTTCAAATTGTATAGTCTTCAAAGAATTACTACTTCAAAGAATATAACACAGGCACACACACATGCATACATGTTTATATGTAGGCAAAGAAAGCATTGGAAAGTAGGCAGTTGAGAATTTCAGATCCTTTGGGAGTCTGTTTTGATGACAGAGAATGATTTGCATGATTTAGTTCTTCTAAAGTACTTGAAAGCAATTTCATTTCAATGGTAGGTGAGAAATCCTATCCTTTCACACTTGTTTACACTCTTGTTCTTTTTAGAACACTTTAAATAGAATATACAAAAAAGCACTTTGTCTAAAGTGGTTCATCATAAATTTCAAACATGAGATCTGACTAATCAGATCTTATAGAAACGAAGGCATCTCTGAGAAAAGGTTGTAAACAACTACTACTTCTCCATTCCAAAAATCAGTGTCTTAAAGGCTTCTCTGACAACCCCAATCAAGAAAAGAGAAATTCTGAGTAGATAATACAAGGACACCTATGAAAATAGTGACTGCAGCTGCCTTTGTGCAGGGAAACCGAGGCACTTTACAAACAAGATTTGAGGGACACTGACTTAAACATTTTTGTGTCTACTGAATTTTCAGTCAGGTGCTTGGTCATTCAAAATAATTGAAATAAAATTTTTGAATTAATATTCAGTGTCACTATTTTTATTTACTACCTCTTTGACAAGGAAGCCATTTGTTTTTATGTATTTGTCATGATGTTCAACATCTTCAAGAAATCACATCACTTGTTTCCTGTCTCTGTACTATATCCATTTCTACTCACTAATATGCTGCACCCAGAATGTTCTTCAGCAACTTTACATGATAATCCCTGCATCAATATCTGGATTTGGGCTTCCAAGGGGGATTACCAAGAGAGGTTGTATGAGTGTTAGTTTTGATGGTTGCCATCCTAGGTTAGAATTTTGCCTTCAATCTCTTACTAATTTTATGTCATTGGCCAAGTCACTAAAAATCTCTAAAGACTCATTTTCCTCATTTCTGAGAAAAGGATATCAATATGAATACCTTGGTGAAATGTCAAAACATTAAATAATAATAATATCTTATAGAATTTTAATAATATTACAGTGAGGAAACCCAGATCTACCCACCAGAACACCACGCAACCTTTCCCATCCAGGAAACTTCGACAAACCACACATCCAACCCCTCCCATAGTGAGGAACCCCCACAATAAAGGGACAACACAGCAAGATAAACAAGATGAAAAGGCAGAGAAATACCCAGCAAGTAAAGGAACAGAATAAATATCCCCTAGACCAAACAAAAGACGAAGAGATAGGATGTCTACCTGACAAAGAATTCCAAATAATGATAGTGAAAATGATCCAAAACCTGGAAAATAAGTTGGAGTTGCAGTTCAATAACCTGCAGGCAAGGATTGAGAAGATGCAGGTAAGCTTTAACAAGGACTTAGAAGAAATGAAAAAGAGTCAAAATACAATAAGAGATCAAAAACACCCTGGAGGGAACCAACAGTAGAATAACAGAGATAGAAGATAGGATAAGTGAGGTAGAAGACAGAATGGCAGAAATAAATGAAACAGAAAGGAAAAATGAGAAAAGAATTAAAAGAAATGAGGACAATCTTAGAGACCTCTGGGACAATATTAAATGCACCAATATTCGAATCATAGGAGTCCCAGAAGAAGAAGACAAAAAGAAAGACCATCAGAAAATTCTTGAAGAGATAATTGTTGAAAATTTCCCTAAATTGGGAAAGCAAATAGCCACTCAGGTCCAAGAAACACAGGGAGTCCCAAATAGAATGAACCCCAAGCGGAACACCCCAAGACACATATTAATCAAATTAACAAATATCAAATATAAAGAGCAAATTTTAAAAGCAGCAAGGGAGAAACAAAAAATAACTCACAAGGGGAATCCCATAAGGATAACAGCTGATCTCTCAATAGAAACGCTTCAGGCCAGAAGGGAATGGCAAAACATACTTAAAGTCATGGAAGAAAACAATCTACAACCCCGACTACTCTACCCAGCAAGGATCTCATTCAAATTTGAAGGAGAATTCAAAAGTTTCTCAGACAAGCAGAAACTGAGAGAATTCAGCAACACCAAACCAGCCCTACAATGAATGCTAAAGGATCTTGCCTAGATAAGAAACACAAATGGGGTAGATAATCTCGAATCCAAAACAATAAAATAAATGGCAACGGGATCATACTTATCAATAATTATCTTAAATGTACACGGGCTGAATGCCCCAACCAAAAGACAAAGATTGGCCGATTGGATACAGAAACAAGACCCCTATATATGTTGTCTACAAGAGACCCACCTCAAACCTAGGGACACATATAGACTGAAAGTTAAAGGCTGGAAAAAGATATTCCAT
>ML661898.1:5046769-5152891 GCA_007570785.1 Antilocapra americana | reverse complement strand
ACCCATGGTGATATCATGGCATTGTATGGCAAAAACAATAAAAGGGAAAAAAAATTAAAAAATTAAGTAAAAAGAAATGTCAAAACATTAAATAATAATAATATAGAATTTTCATAATATTAAATTTCCCTAGTTTTCTGTACATAGCATCTACTCAGTAAATGTGTGTATTTGTCACTCAGTAGTGTCCAACTCTTTGTGACCCTGTGGACTATAGCCTGCTAGGTCTTCAGTCCAAGGAATTCTCCAGGCAAGAATACAGAGTGGGTAGATAGTAACTTCTCCAGGGGATCTTCCCAACCCAGGGATTGAATCCAGGTCTTCTTCATTGCAGGCAGACTCTACCATCTTAGCCACCAGGGAGACCCAATAAATAAGTTATTACTGAATAAGTAAGTTATTACTGTTTTGCTTTTGTTCAGTAGAGTATATAGTTCTCATACTTAAAATTTTTAAATTTCAAAAAATCATGTTTAAAATATGTTTCTGATGGAAGCACATAGAAAATAAGAAACAGGAGCATATAGATAGTGAAGGAAATTAGAAAATATGGACAAATGGTAGGTGTCATCTGGAAATTACATTTCTTCTTTTGCCTTCCTTACAATCAAACAAAGAAGGAGGCATACATAAAAACTACATAAGGCCATCTCCTTCCACCTTGTTTTTTCTCAAGTTGCTTTCTTGCTAGATTGCCAACCAGAGTACAGAATCCAGGTTCTGTCATTTATATGTGGTTTTCATCCACGGCCCTTTGATTTTGATCTTTGGTTCCCAGTGTTTCTAATTACTTGGAAGTAATTCCCAGCCCTAGCAGAGCCCAGCTTCCATCATTAGCCACTTGCCTGTCTGGCAAGACCAGCTCCAAAGAGGAAGTGCGTGGAAAGGCTTTCATGGTAGGAGTCAGTAAACTTGACTGAATGTCCAACACATGCTGTGTAATGTCCTCAGGCAATATGGGGTACATGCCTCTGTCCCAGACATAAAAGAAGTAATAGATCTGGCTCCATTCCCTGGTAGTCTTGCAAAAAAAATAAAAAAACAAACCCAAAATGAAATACAGAAAGGCAAACTCTAGTTTATGTATGGATATACTTTGTCTTGTACAATGTTGGGTTGAAACATATGATCTGGGCCAGTCTCTTTGCTTTCTTCTCTCTTTCTTCTACTTCTCAGTGAATGCTTGACCCATCATTTCTAATTAAAATATATTTTCTGGCAGGAAGATCATCTGGCACACATATTTTAACTAGTTTGCAGATACATAAATAAATAAGTAGGTTTCTTCCCAAACTATTTAGAGTTGTCTGTGGGTGGTCATTCTGAGGTTGGGCTATAGGGCAGGAAACATACAGCTAATACTTCTCAAAGTGCCACGAAGTCAGTTAACTAGTTACACTCACATTCTTTTCATCACCATGGTAGGGAAATTCAGCATTGCCCAGTAGAGATTATATTCCACACAGATCTAGGCCAGTGTAAAATGGCCACATGTAAAGAACAAAAGAGAATGTAACAATGTGCCAGCATGAAGTATAACTTTGCCTTTTGTCATAGATCCTGATTCTTATATATACACCTACTTTTTAGGCTTAATGGTAATATTTCATGAAGTTAAGAAAATGCAAATATTTTATATCCTCTGATAAAAAGCAAAAGGACATCTTGTTTTGCTGCTGAAACTTGGCTGTAACACTCAGCAGTAAAACACTCACAGGAGGCCTGTGGAAGAAGAACACCTGAATTCTGGGGGAAATGCATCATTCATCATTTCTTTCTTAAAATATGCAGAAATATTTTGTTCTATCATCTTGTGCCTTTTTATACACTGTTAATGATGGGAGAACCTGATAAAATGCAGGCAGACTTTCACATTTAGCATGGATAAGTGGAAGGCAACAAATGCTAAACATGTGTCATCCACCACCAGCCAAGAATGGCTTTTTACTGCATTTTATAAACTCTCAGATTGACATTGAGTTGGATAAGCATTCATATTCACACAAGCATACCTTATTTTGCACACTACTGCTACTAATAATAAACAGCGAATGGTTCAATTAATTCCTGTATGGCTTATGGAAAAGATTAACTTTCCTGCCATTTGTTTTATATTTGCTGGAAATTGGGAATTTCTAAGGTCATCAGGTACAATGTCCCAAATATTCAAAGGCCAGACTCCTATTAGGGAATGCAGGAAACTTATAGATACAGCATCTTCTTCCATGAGAGATGCTTTGGGTGTGCCAGCTTTGACACTGTTTTTAGATGCCACTTAGTACCCTGTCTCCCAAATGAGCACCAAGATGCCCTGTGATGCTGTGGTGAACTCACAGTGGTACTGCAAGATATTTTAAATTGTAAATGGGAAATCCAGCTACCTAACACCACACAAACTACTAAGTTATTTTGTTGTTTAGTTGCTCAGTCATGTCTGATTCTTCTGATTCCATGGACTGTAGCCCACCAGGGTCCTCTGTCCATGGGGTTTTCCAGGCAAGAATACTGGAGTGGGTAGCCATTCCCTTCTCCAGGGGATTTTCCCCACCCAGGGGTTGAACCCACGTCTCCTGCATTGTAGGAGCATTATTCACTGCTAAGTCACTGGGGAAGCTCATTAAGTTGTTCAGACCCAACTATTAAAAAAACTAATTGATTAAGCATTTCTTACGGGCTAGGAGTGCCATGAAAAAATTACTGTGACACCAAAGGTATCAGGAATCCAGAAAGACTGGGAACCTCTAAGATAATCCCATTTATATGAATCCAAAATTCAAGAGCATGAATGAATACATGTCTTACACATTCTACATGCTGGAAAATATAGTATGGAGAATAGAGGAACCCTCATATACATATATATGTGTGTATGTGTGTGTGTGTGTGTGTGTGTGTATGTATATGGGTGTAGGTATGGCATAAGTCCTCCTGAAGGAGGTGAGCATTAACTGCACTATAGAGCTACCAGAACTTATATAGACTGGGAAATACACTCTTAGAGGGCACAACAGAACCTTGTGCACTGAGACCCAAGAGGAAGGAAAACTAACCCCACAGGAGACTTGCCTCTGGGTGTACAGGAGTCCCTGGTGAAGGCATGGGTCGGTGGTGGCCTGCTGCCGGGTTGAGGGCACTGACTATAGCAGTGCATACCTGGGATCTTTTGAGGGAGGTCACCATCATCTTCACTGCCTCCACCATAGATTGGCCCCAGGTAAACAACAGGGAGAGAACGCAGCTTCACCCATCAACAGAGAATTGGACTGAAGATTTACTGAGCATGTAAAGAACAAGACCCAGTATCCCCCTCAGTCAGTCTAGCCCATCAGGAAGCTTTGGCAATCCTCTTAGCCTTCTCCATCAGAAGGCAGACTGAAAATCATCATCACAGAAAACTAACCAATCTAATAGCATGGACCACAGCCATGTCTAACTCAATGAAACTATGAGCCATGCCATGTAGGGCTACCCAAGACAGACAGGTCACGGTGGAGAGTTCTGACAGAATGTGGTCCACTGGAGAAAGGTATGGCAGACCAATTCAATATTCCTGCCTTGAGAACCACATAAACAGTATGAAAAGGCAAAAAGATAAGATAATGAAAAAGGAACTCCATAGGTCAGTAGGTGCCCAGTATGCTACTGGAGATCAGTGGAGAAATAACTCCAAAAAGAATGAAGGGATGGAGCCAAAGCAAAATCAACACTCAGTTGTGGATGTGACTGGTGATAGAAGCAAGGTCTGATGCTGTAAAGAGCAATATTGCCTAGGAACCTGGAACATTAGGTCCATGAATCAAGGCAAAGTGGAAGTGGTCAAACAGGAGATGGCAAGAGTGAACATCGACATTTTAGGAATCGGCAAACTAAAATGGACTAGAATGGGAGAATTTAACTCAGATGACCATTATATCTACTACTATAGACAAGAATATCTTAGAAGAAAAGGAGTAGCCATCATAGTCAATGAAAGAGTCCAAAATGCAGTATTTGGATGCAGTCTCAAAAACAACAGAATGAGCTCTGTTCATTACCAAGGCAAACCATTCAATATCACGGTAATCTAAGTCTATGCCCCAACCAGTAATTCTGAAGAAGCTGAAGTTTAATGGTTCTATGAAGACCTACGTGACCTTTCAGAACTAATACTAAAAAGGATGTTCTTTTCATTATAGGGGACTGGAATGCAAAAGTAGCAAGTCAAGAAACACCTGGAGTAACAGGCAAATTTGGCCTTGGAGTACAGAATGAAGCAGGGCAAAGGCTAAGAGAGTTTTGCCAAGAGAATGTGCTGGTCATAGCAAACACCCTCTTGCAACAAGACAAGAGAAGACTCTACACACGGACATCATCAGATGGCCAACACTAAAATCAGATTGATTATATTCTTTGCAGCCAAAGATGGAGAAGTTCTACACAGTCAGCAAAACTAAGTCTGGGAGCTGACTGTGGCTCCAATCATGAACTCCTTATTGCCAAATTCAGACTTAAATTGAAGAAAGTAGGGAAACACACTAGACCATTCAGGTATGACCTAAATCAAATCCCTAATGATTATAGAGTGAAAGTGAGAAATAGATTTAAGGGACTAGATCTGATAGACAAGTGCCTGGTGAACTATGGAGAGAGGTTTATGACATTGCACAGGAGACAGGGATCAAGACCATTCCCAAGAAAAAGAAATGCAAAAAAGCAAAATGGCTGTCTGAGGAGGCCTTACAAATAGCTGTGAAAAGAAGAGAAGCCAAAAGCAAAGGAGAAAAGGAAAGATATCCCCATTTGAATGCAGAGTTCCAAAGATGGCAAGGAGAGGTAAGAAAGCCTTCCTCAGTGATCAGTGCAAAGAAATAGAGGAAAACAATAGAATGGGAAAGACTAGAGATCTCTTCAAGAAAACCAGAGAAACCAAGGGAATATTTCATGCAAAGATGGGCTCGATAAAGGACAGAAATTGTATGGACCTAACAGAAGCAGAAGATACTAAGAAGAGGTGGCAAGAATACACAGAAGAACTATACAAAATATATCTTCACAACCCAGGTAATCATGGTGGTGGGATCACTCACCTAGAGCCAGACATCCTGGAATGGGAAGTCAAGTGGGCCTTAGGAAGCATCACTGTGAACAAAGATAGTGGAGATGATGGAGTTCCAGATGAGCTATTTCAAATCCTGAAAGATGATGCTGTGAAAGTGCTGCACTCAATATGCCAGCAAAATTGGAAAACTCAGCAGTGGCAACAGGATTGGAAAAGGTCAGTTTTGATTCTAATCCCTAAGAAAGGCAAGGTCAAAGAATGCTCAAACTACCACAAAATTGCACTCATCTCACATGCTAGCAAACTAATGCTCAAGATTCCTCAAGCCAGGCTTCAACAATATGTGAACCACAAACTTCCAGATGTTCAAGCTGGTTTTAGAATAGTCAGAGGAATCAGAGATCAAATTGCCAACATCTGCTGGATCTTCGAAGAAGCAAGAGAGTTCCAGAAAAACATCTATTTCTGCCTTATTGATTGTGCTAAAGCCTTTGACTATGTGGATCACAATAAACTGTGGGAAATTCTGCAAGAGATGGGAATACCAGGCCACCTGACCTGCCTCTTGAGAAACCTGTATGCAGGTCAGGAAGCAACAGTTAGAAATGGACATGGAACAACAGACTGGTTCCAAATAGGAAAAGATGTACATCAAGGCTGTATATTTTCACCATGCTTATTTAACTTATATGCAGAGTACATCTTGAGAAACACTGAGCTGGATGAAGCACAAACTGGAATCGTGATTGCTGGGAGAAGTATAAATAACCTAAGATATGCAGATGACACCACCCTTATGGCAGAAAGTGAAGAACTAAATAGCCTCTTGGTGAAAGTGAAAGAGGAGAGTGAAAAAGTTGGCTTAAAGCTCAACATTCAGAAAACTAAGATCATGGCATCTGGACCCATCACTTCATGGCAAATAGATGGAGAAACAGTGGAAACAGTGTCAGACTTTATTTTTTTTTTAGCTCCAAAATCACTGCTGATGGTGATTGAAGCCATGAAATAAAAAGATGCTTACAGCTTGGAAGGAAAGTTATGACCAACCTAGACAGCATATTAAAAAGCAGAGACCTTTGTCAACAAAGGTCTGTCTAGTCAAGGCTATGCGTTTTCCAATAGTCGTGTATAGATATGAGAGTTTCCATAAAGAAAGCTGAGCACCGAAGAATAGATGCTTTTAAACTGTGGTGTTGGAGAAGACAATTGAGAGTCCCTTGGACTGCAAGGAGATCCATCCAGTCCATCCTAAAGGAAATCAGTCCTGAATATTCATTGAAAGGACCAATGTTGAAGCTGAAACTCCAATACTTTGGCCACCTCATGTGAAGAGCTGACTCATTTGAAAAGACCATGATACCGGGAAAGACGGAAGGCAGGAGCAGAAGGGGATGACAGAGAATGAGATGGTTGGATGGCATCACTGACTCAATGGACATGAGTTTGAGTAAACTCTGGGAGTTGGTGATGGACAGGGAGGTCTGGTGTACTGCAATCCATGGGGTCACAAAGAGTCAGACACGACTGAGCGACTGACCTGAACTTGTAATATATAATTTTATGTGTATGTGTGTGTGTGTGTGTGTGTGTATGTATATATATATAATTATAAAAAAGAAAAGTTGTAGAACAGTGTCTCAAGCTGTCTCTTGGTCTCCCTCCATGCTGACTGCTGTTTCCAGTGTCCTGTGGATTCCCCCTGGAGGGAAGAAATAAACAATTCCCAGCAAGGAGGAATCTCAGATTCTGGGCATCATGCTGTATGCTTTTCAGCAGAGGACGCTTTGAAGATAGAAGTGAGATGGCATCTACTGATTCTCATTCCATCTGATTCTCTAATGTAACTTGTGCAGTCTCTATGAAACAACTTGCTCTGGAAAAAAATTGAGCAAGACTACAGATGCTTATCACTTCACGAGGATGATGTTCAATTTAACCATTCAGCCCTTCAGGAATGTGTGATCTGTTTAAGAAATGAGATACTTGGGACACAGAAAGTTGGGAAGTAAATTTGACCCAAGATATTGCAAGCAATGCTGGAATATCAAGATCAGTAGTTAAAAGATTTAAAAAAAGAATTGGGCCACAATCCTCTAAGGAGCAGATGGTTGAATGAGGAGAGTGGAGTTACAAAAAGTCAGTAGGCCCATAGGCCTTGGTAGGCCTTGGTAGGAAGAAGAAACTGAGGGGCAGAGGCAAGGATATCTCTTGATTCCACTGTGATGCCACCAGTTTGGAGTCAGTTAGAAGATTAATCTTTTGCTTTACAATGACTACCTAATGAGTCATTTATTTCTTAATAGTTAATTTTATGAGATTTTTTGGAAGAGAAAACAAATTGTGATTAACCTCAAATCTAATCCTACTCTTGTAGTTCTGTCTAGCAGAGGAAAAAAAACAACTGATTACTTAACATTGTATCAACATTGGAAAAAAAAGAATCATGCCAGGAACTACAGTTGGGTCACCAATCTCTTTCCCTTGTATCTTTCTCTACTACAATTCTGGGGCTTCCCACGTGGTCCAGATGGTGAAGAATCTATCTGAAATTCAGAATACCTTGATCCACAGGTTGACAAGAACCCCTGGAGAAGGGGATGGCTACCCATTCCAGGATTTTTGCTTGGAGAATTCCATGGACAGAGGAGCCTGGCAGGCTATATAGTCCATGGGGTCACAAAGAGTTGGACATGACTGAGCAACTAACACTTTGACTTCACTACTAAGCTTCTAACTGTACCCCAGGCTATGTGACTCCTTTTGCTACAATGATAATTTCTTCCTAGAAATTTCATTCAGTTCCTTCTTGGCTTTAAATGCCACCCATCTACTGCTGAATTATAAATTTATTTCTTCATCCAGCCTTCTTCCCTGAACTCCAGATTCATATGTCTAAATACCTATATAACTATGTAATACATGTGGCAACCTTAACACATGAAAACAGACATCTTCATTCTCGGATTCCAAACCTACTCTTCTCCCAGCCACTATAAATGTCACTGCCACCCACTTGGTTGCTCAAACTGAAAAGTTAGTGGTGCTACTCATTCTCTTATGCCCCACTATGGCCAATCCACCTGCAAAAGTTCTTTGGATTCCACTGCCAAAGGCTCTCATAATCCTTCTATTTCTCATCATGCCATCTGCCACCGGGCACCATCTCTTACCAGGATCAATAAAATGGCCTTGAAAGTCACTTCTCTCTTCCATTCTTGTCCTCATTTATCCAATTTTATACATATAATCCTTAAAACATAACTGAGATCACTTTATCTCTATGGAAGCCCTACTGCGGTATTCAAATGCACTAGATAAAAACAGGAACCCCTTAGCCGCAGCTGAAGATCCTACAGAATCTGTCCCCACCAAATCATCTAAATTCACGTATTCGCAATCTCCACTTAAATCTCTCCATGCATGTCAGACTCATCTTTTTTTTTTTTTCAAAGATACCAATCTTATTCCCACCTTAAGGTTTTTGTAGTGCTTGTGTTATCTCCCTAAAATGTTAATGCTTCTATTCTTCCCATGCCTACCTGCCGGGAGCTGTCAGGATGCCCCCTTGCAGCCAAAATTGGAGAAGTTCTATACAGCCAGCAAAAACAAGACCGGGAACTGACTGTTGCTCAGATCATGAACTCCTTACTGCAAAATTCAGACTTAAATTGAATAAACTAGGGAAAACCACTAGACCACTCAGGTATGACCTAAATCAAATCCCTTACGATTATTCAGTGGAAATGGCAGATAGATGCAAGGGATTAGATCTGATAGACAGATGGACAGAGAACTATGATGGAGGTTCATGAAACTGTGCTGAAGAACTGCCAGGAGCCGTCAGGATGCCCCCTCGCTCGGTTGACAAGGTCACGAGACTAAGAAAGAAATTGCAAAGCTGACTTTCTTTATCGGGGCATCCCGGGCAAGCCCCCCCCACCCTGGTATTTTTCTTGGGAGTTCTGTCCATGCTCAGAACATTGGCTCATCTCAGTAGGTCAGTCCCAGTTGGAAAGAATTTGTCCTGAGATAATCCCCCCAGACCTTATCGACCAGAGGATCTGGGAAGGTGGATTGCCTTCCCTGGGGGCTAAGGAGGAATGAAAGGGACATTTAAATAGATTACTACTCCTCCTACTCCTTACTGGGGAGTTTACCAAGATCTCTCTGGGGGGTCATGGCAAGGCCACCACCAGAAGGGCTCATACTTGGGTCACCTTTCCACCTCCCACTCCCCTGACCACTCCACAGAGGAGTCTCTCTTCCTTGAAGAAACCAGGCTGGAATGGGATTTAGGAATGCTCATAACTGTGGCTAGCATAGTTGGAGACATTGATTGCTTTAGGATAATGTAGACATAGGAATTCATTATAGTAGTTATAAGGTTAATAGGGTTTTATTGCTAAAGCAGTGCTGCTAGACTGTCTCTTAGTCCTCTTTCCTCTTTCTAAACTGTCTCTTTGCCCTCTTTCCTCTTTCCTCCTAAGAACCAGAGTAGGTTACTAGAACAAAACAGTTTCAAGCTTAAGCCCTTCCCTCTAGCTCCTACATAATAGCACCTGATAAGAGAAATGTAACCTTCCTACTTAGGTTGATGTACTTATGATTGAATGAAGTATGCTGGAGACATTCAAATGGTAAACATACTATTGTTAAATCTAATTACATAGAAATCTGACTTCTGTAAGGGGAATGTTTCATGATAGATTGGGGAATGAGCTCAATGATAAGGTTGCTATGGAAGATGGAAAACAAAAAATTGTATAGAATGATAGGTGATGTAATGATGTAATGGGGATGTCTTTTGGCTATAAAACTGTAAACCAACAATAAACGAGAGAGACTGCTCCATCACCACACATCGACTCAGCTCAGTTTTTCCACCGACGCCACTCATCCCTCAAGACCCCCGGACCCGCTGGGGCTGGACCCCGGCACCTACCTCCTTCCTATCATCTGGATCTTGTTTTAAATGTCATTTCTTCTGTGTCCTATCAACTCCATATATTCTCCAGTCACTCCCCATCATCATCTCAAAGCAATGGCCACTACTCAAATATATAATTATTTATTTACTTGTGTAAATTTATTTTCTGACTTGATCTGACTGAAATATAAGTTCTAACAGTATAGAAAATTGTCTCCTTATATGACCAAGTACCCTGCTCAGCACATGGTGAGTGCTCAGAAAATATTCACTAAAAGTCTTTGAACTAAAAAATGGGTATCTCAGGCTCTCTCTTCTGTTTTGTTACATATGTTTTCTCTAACGTAGACACAATTACTAAAAGCTCACATCTCTTCAAACATACACAAATGAGAACAAATAAATAATGAAAGGTGAGAAAGAAAATCAGAAACGGTGCTATAATTCCATCATATAATTAACTTGATAGCTGTGTTATGATACTTAAGAAAGTGTTCTTTGTATTTCTGGAAAATGTCTGGAAAACAGACTTTCATTAAAAATGTATATTTCTTAAGAAATAGTTTTCACATATTTATTAGAAAATTTTCAAAACTAACTTCACAAGCTTTGGTATAATACACAGAAATTTTTATATATATAAAACTTTTTTTTGTTTTTTAAAGATCAACATTAACAACTTAATATAAAAAGCCTCTATTTTATCCCCTTCCTCAGAGAGGGGTAAATAGTAGCATAGAATTGTATTAAGTAAAATTAAATTCTTTCATCTCTCAGAAATATTAGGAACACCTATGGCAAGTTTATCCTTCTACTTGAATGAAACATTGGTTTTTTTTTTCAGATACAGCATACCTATTACTAGAGTAAGCCCGTAAGATACTACACATACTACATTATAATTTAATGCAATTTTTGAGGATGAACAAGCCATTTTTCTTCTTGTAGGAATCTCATGATGTGAGAACACGTTGTTCACATGCCATGCTTACTTTATGTATCTTTTCTCTTTCCAAATTCAAGTTCTGTTCTATAAGTAGAGAAGAAAATGATGTTCATTTTCTTGAAAATAAATGGGAGAAAGTGAAAACCCAAGAACTAAAAGGAAAAGCATCCTTCACTACCAGAAATATAAAATCTTTACTTCCTGACAACTCGGAATGTTGTAATCTGCTTCTTCAACTATTGCAGATTTTCAAAATTTAAATTATATTTTCAGACAGGGGGAAGTAAGGTACTTAAGAATATCATGGAGAGTTTTCAGTAGTAGCTAAAACTGTACAGTTATTCCTTTTAATAGTTAAAAAAAACTGATAGAATAAGAGTAGTTAGAAACATTAAATATTAAAGGTTTAAAAGTGAAATCAAAATTATTTTTTAATTAAATTAAAAAATAAATTTAAAAGCTCTATTTTTATTTCATCATAGCATTTATGTTAAATGTCACAAATATATGGTTCTTATTTTCTACACACATATAGTTTTATACATGTAATTAGCAATAGTTAGAAATATCTTGAAATTCTGAGAAGTCTTTCCCTCAAAAGATCATTTGAATGCCATATAATTTACCACAACTTTCAGCCTCTCACTTCCCTGGACTTCCATCTCACATTTACACTTGCTTTAGCATTCACAGGCCCAAAGCTTCATAAAGCTTCAAACACTATTAAGACTAATTTTCAGAAATGACATCACAAAGATGGGGGCAAAGGAGACCTGACCTCTGCCTCTCCACAAAGATGAGCAATTAAACAGCTTGTTTTTGTTTAGTCTCTTAAGTTGTATCTGACTCTTTTGCAACCCCATGGACTGTAGCCAGACAGGTTTCTCTTTCCATGGGATTTCCCAGGTAAGAATACTGGAGTGGGTTGCCATTTGCTTCTCCAAAGTATCTTACCAACCCAGGGAACAAATCTGCCTGCACTGACAGGTGGATTCTTTATTGTTGAGCCATCAGGAAAGCCCAATTAGACAGCTATCCACATACAAAAACAGCTCTAGTAAAGCTCTAGAGTCCACTTAAGAAAATTCAGCAACACAGTAGAACAACAAAAAAATTTATAATAAATGCACAAAAAGAGAAGGAAGACAGTTTAGTTTTGCCTTCATCATCTGATCCCTCAAGTCAGAATTCTACAGCACCAAGCCAGAACACCCCAGGAAGAATTTCCCTACTAAGAAAGGAAGAGTGGGTTAAGTGACAAGCTTCCTCAGCCTTTTGGGGCACCACACAAAATTCCCACTTTCATTTCACCCCACTGAGACCAGCAAGGCTGAGATCCATAGAGATAACTAGGAACAAAAGAAAAATAAACAAGGATATGAGTAGCAACCACCCACTGGGAGTGCTCACGGCTCACAGTGACTTGCTTTATAGATAGACTCAGCAGCTTTTGCCACTGAAGAAAGAACAAATGGGCATCACAGCTGCCATGGATCCCCTGTAGGTTTCACCAGCTTTCACTCCCCAGGGACTCACATTGGCTGGCATTGCCTGCCTGAGTGTCTTCCTCCTCCCTCCTCATCCCTTCTTCATTCCCTGCAAGAGCCCAGAAACTACACCAGAAGCCAGCCCAGGCCTCTACAGCTATGTCAGTGAGAGACACCAGCCTAGACCACTGCAGCTGAACCCCATCACCAAATACGTGCTCAGGGCTAGGTATTCTGGCCAATATCCCTGATGAATACAGATGCAGAAATCCTCAACAAAATACTAGCAATACAAATTCAACAGCACGTTTATAATGTTCAAAATTATGATCATGTGGGATTTATTTCTGAGATGCAAGCAAGTGTGGTTCAACATACACAAATCAAGAAATGTGATACACCATGCCACAAAATAGAAGCAAAGACAAAAACTGTATGATCATGTCAATATGCAAACAAAGCATTTGACAAAATTCAACATCTTTTCATGATGAAAGTGCTCAACAAAGTATGTATAGAAGGAATATACTTCAACATAAGAAAGGAAAAAAAGGACAAGCTAACAGCTAACATCATACTCAATGGTGAAAGGCTGAAAGCATTCCCTCTGATATCAGGAATAAGACATTTAATGCCCATTTTGATCACTTTTATTCAACATAGTATTGAAAGTCCTATCTAGGGCAATAAAAGACATACAAATTGAAAAAGAAGTAAAATTGTCTCTATTTACAAATAACATAATCTTATAGAGAATCCTAAAGACGTCACCTAAATAATTTATTAGAAATAGTAAATAAATTAGGTAATGTTGCAGGATACGAGATTAATATACAGGGTACTTCCCTGGTTGCCCAGTGGTTAGGAATCTACCTTCCAATGCAGGGGACACAGGTTTGATCCCTGGTTGGAGAACTAAGATCCCACTTGCTGAGGAACAACTAAGCCCACACGCTGCAATTAAGGGGACTAAAATGTTCATATTACCCAAAGCCATCTATAGATGCAATGCAATCTTTGTGAAAATTCCAATGGCATCTTTATATAGAAGGAGAGGAACAATCCCAAAATTCATATGGAATCACAAAAGACCCCAAATATCCACAACAATTTCTAGAAATAACAAAGCTGTAGGCATCATGCTTTCTAATTTTGATCTATATAACAAAGCTATATCAATCAAAATAGTATGGCATTGGCATAAAAGTAAACACCGATGTGGCTTTAGTGGTAGAGAATCTGCCTGCCAATGAGGGAGATGCAAGAGATGCAGGTTCAATCCCTGGGTTGGGAAGATCCCCTAGAGAAGGAAATGTCAACCCATTCCAGTATTCTCTCATGGAGAATCTCATGAACAAAGGAGCTTGGGGGTCCATGGAGTTACAAATAGTTGAACAAGACTGAGCCCACACACACAATGGCTTAAAAACCTACATGTAGGTCAAAGAAATAAAGTTAAGAGCCCAGAAATAAAACTTTGAATATATAGTCAGCTAATATTTGACAAGGGAGCCAAGAAAACTCAATACAAAAAGGAGAGTCTCTTAAATAAATCATGTTGGGAAAATTGGATAACCACTTGCACAAGAATAAATTTAGACCCCTTTCTTACCTACCGCACAAAAAACTGGAAATGTACTAAATATTTAAACATAAAAACTGAAACTATAACAGCCTTAGAGGAAAACATAGGAAAAAATCTGCTGACATTGGTCTTGGCAAAAGCTTTTTTGGATATGACACCAAAAGCAGAAGCAACAAAGGCAAAAATTAGTAAGTGAGATGACACCATCCTTAAAAGCTTCTGCATAACAAAAGAAATGATAAACAAAATGAAAATGCAACATAAGATTTGGAAGAAAATATTTACAAATTCACATATCTGATAAGCTAATATAAAAATATATGAACTCATACAACTCAATAGAAAAAAAATTAAAAATTAGGTAGAGGAATTGAACAGACATTTTTAAAAGACAATCTGACAAATGGTATATGTTCACTACAGTATTACTTACAATATCTGAGATATGGAAAAACCTAAGTGTTCATCACTGGAAAAACTGATAAAGAAGTTGTGGTCTGTATGCACAATGGAATATAATTCAGCCATGTGAAGAAAGAAATCCTACCATATGCAACAACATGGGTGGACCTTGAAGGCATTATGCTGAGTGAAATAAGTCAGACAGAGAAAGATAAGCACCACATGACATCATTTATAAGTGGAATCTAAAGAAGTTGAAACCACAGAAACAATAAGTAGAATGATGTTTACCAGAAGTAAGAAATGGGGAAAATGGTGAGATGTTACTCAAAAGTGATAAGATGAATAATGTGCAGCATGTTGTTTATTATAATAATACTATGTTATATACTAGAGAATTGTAAAAAGAGTATCTTTAATATTCTCACTACAAAAAAGAAACAGTAATTACATGAGATTACTGCAGTGTTAGCTAACACTATGGTAGGAATAATTCTGCAATATATATCAAATTAGCACATAGTATTTACTCTTACACAATGTTATATATCTCAATATAGCAATCGAAAAGTATCAATTCTACTTACCCAAATCACTTAATACACCTCAAATAACTGTCATCTACACAAACTCATCCAAATATGTTTTCATAAAAATAGCAATCCTACTTCTGAGCAGATACCCAGAGAAACCATAATTCAAAAAGATACATGCATCCCAATGTTCATTGCAGCACTATTTACAATAGGTAGACATGGACACAACCTAAATGTCTATCAACAGAGGAATAAAGAAGATGTGGTGCATATATACAATGGAATATTACTCAGCCATAAAAAACAAAATAATGCCATTTATAGCAACATGGGTGAACCTAGAGATTGTCGTACTGAGTGAATTAAGTCAGGCACAGAAAAACAAACAGCATATGCTATTACTTATGTATGGAATCTTAGTGGAAGAAAAGGGTACCAGTGAACTTATTTACAAAACAGAAGTAGAGTCACAGATATAGAAAATAAACTTATGGTTACCAGGGGATAAGGTGGGGAGCAATTTAGTGGGAAGAAGACTGGGATCGACATGTATACAGTACTATAAATAAAATGTAACTAATAAGGACCTATTGTACAGCACTACTCAATCCTCTCTAATAAAAGGTATCTTAAAAAAGTGGATATATGTATTTGTACAACTGACTCTACTGAATACCTGAAAGTAACACAACATTATAAATCAACTATACTCCAATAATTTTTTTTAAAGAAAACCTCACATATATCTTTGTATTAATTTGCTAGAGCTACCATCACAAAGTATCATAAAGTAATTGGCTTAAACTACAGAAATTTATTTTCTCACTTTTTGGAGAAATTTATTTTCTCACAATTCAGAGGCTAGAAGTCCATAATTAATCTTGGCATTTGTAGTAGTTTACACTGTGTCATGCATCCAGTTATCAAAATGGTTTGGTTAACTTTTTAACTGGCATGAGGATGGGTTTAAGACTGGTTTAGTAAGTACTAGTAACATAAATTTTGTTTTCGTGAATCGCTATAGCTTATCATGACTTTGTCCACATCAGTGGCTGTTTATTAGCAGGAAAATGACTGTCCTAATGCAACATTAGGCTCTTCAGGAAGCAGACACAACTAATGGCAATATAACATTAAAGAAAGACAATATAATCTAAAACTTCTAAAATTTTTAATGTGTGGCTTTTTTTCTATATTTTACTACATTTCTCAACCAGTTCTGCAAGGTAAAAGAGCAAAACTTCAAAAAGCTGAGTGCTCTAATTCTAGAAAATACATTTTATATGATTAAATTTCTTGCTTCAGTTGCAATACTATCAGTTTTGGCTCCAACATTAAAGAGCTTTGAAGCTGTCATTCTCATCTTTACAATGAGAAAAATAGCTCAACAAACTGAAAATTGATGACTTTCCTTGGGCCCATCAGAAAATAGAAGTTGTAAGGCCAACCACCAGCAATGAAATCTGCAGAGACAAGCAAGATGAATAAAGAATCGCAGCCAAGATCTGCTGAACCATAGTAGAAGCTGCTAGAGCTATCAACCAGTAGGAAAACTGAATGGTAGTTTAGACAAACTTTGGAAGCTGCCTGGGGACTAGCATGAAAAAGACAAAAACCTGAAGTCCATAGTTTTAGGGATACCCTCATACTTATGTGGGGTTTGTCTCCAGGAACTCCACCAGATTCCCAGAGTGAAGGGCCAAGAAAGAGCCCCTTCCACTTCAGGCAACAGTGGAGAAAAGCAACCATAATCAAATACACCAAAGGGATTCTCCAGGGGAAAAAGTCTACTGTATTAATTAGTATTCATTATTATTAATTATTAACTACTATATTTACTGTCTTTTTTTTTTTCTGTATTCTCATGGTTTGACAGCTTGAGGCCTTGCTGACCCCTTGCTGGTTTCAAATGCAAATGCAGAGACCACACACCAACTATCTCCTTTATCAGGATCTCACATTTTTGGGCGGTATTCACTTACCCTCATCACCTCAAAGCTAAGTAAGAGACAACTATGACCACCCCTATGTCCCTATTCCATACTGAACTATTCAAGCTGTTTACCCTGCTTCATCTACTCCTTTCCATGGAAACCATAATAAAAGCTCTTACCCACCGTTCTTCCTTCTTCTTTGCCTTATGACAGACACTAGTGCTTCTCTATATGTACCTCTTACCCCCATGACATGGCATGTCCCTTCTCCTTGGGAACTGTGAGCAATAAACTATCTTTTTAATGGCAATCATGTCCAGGTACGTTGGTCTAACAATATTGCAATTTTTTATTAATATGCTATATTTTAAAACAACTCTGTTGTAAGGGAAAGATATTATCAGGGCCTCCTCACTCTTCCAATGACTTATTACCCAACTCTAGTTCTCAGTAACCTTCCTGTCTCAAATAAGCAGTGGGTGAGTGAAGAGACATGAGCCAAGAAACATGTGTGAAGGTCATGGCCCTAGAACACAGGTCAATCAAAAGACTGAGATTTAGTCATAAAATAATAGAATACTTTCCCTCCCCAGCAATTTACCACCATGTCAACAGGACTCTTATGTAATAACAATGGATTACAGCTAAAGAGTTATAAGGTAGAAATTCTATTTAAAGAGGAGTTCTTACAGGAGTGCAAAGAAAACAAGAAGGACAAAATCAGGGACATTAGAGGAATTTGAATCCTTTGGCACTTTCAGCTACAGCAAACATTAAACATACCCAAACTTCTAGTGAAGTTAACATAAAACCTTGCACTGAAAGCCGACATACATGAGTTCTTATTGCCCAAGATATTATATCTAACTTTCAACAAAAAAGTCACAAGGCATGCCAAAAGGCAAGAAATAAATATATAGTCTGAAAGGACAATGGAAATGTCAGAACCAGACCCATATATGGCACACATTTGGGAATTTCACAGAAGGAATTTATAATATTATAATTAACATGTTAAGAGATCTAAAGGAAAAAGTAGACAATATTCAAAACAGATGAATAATGTAAGGTGAGAAAGGGAAAAGCTAAGAAAAATCAAAAGAAAGTGCTTAAAAATCAAAAACAGTGTAAAAAAATGAAAAATATTTTTGATGAGCTCATGAGCAGCCTGGACACAGCAGACATAAGAGTCAGTGAGCTTGAAGATACAACAATGGAAACTTCTAAAACTGAAAGATACAGAGAAAAAAAGAATGAAAAATAAATGGTACAAATAACATAAACAGAAGAATATTTGAAGTAATAAAGACTGAGAACATTACAAAACTAATAATAGACACCCAAGTACAACACCAGGAATCTCAGAAGAAACAGAGCCTAATAAAAACAAGCCCAAAATATTAAAATTACAGGAAATCAAAGAGGAAAATTTTGAAAGAAACCAGGGAATAAAAAACTTTACCTATAGAGGAGTAAGGGTATGAGTTACACTGAACTTCTCTCCAGAAACCTTGCAAGTGAAAAGAGAATCAAGTAAAATATTCAAAATATTGAAAACAAAACCAAAAAACTTCCAACAACCTAGAATTTTATTTCCAGTGACTTTGTTTTCAAAAGTGAAGAAGAAATTGTTTCTCAGATAAACAAAAGTTGAGTGATTTCATTGCCAGAAGACCTGTCCGGTAAGAGATGTTAAAAGAAGTTCTTCAGAGAGAAGGAAAATCATATAATTCCCAAACTTATATTTACACAGGAAGTGTCAGAGAAGGAATAAATGAAGATAAAACCTTTTGTTTTTCTTATTTTTGATTGAGAGCGTGTTTATTTGTAACAATAATAATAGTAATAATGTGTAGAGATTTTTGCATATGAATAAGTGAAATGAATGGCAACAATGTGATAAAGCATGGGAGGTGTCAAGTACCTGTATAAGCTTTGAACCGGTATAGTATTATTGGATGGTGGGCTTGTATTCATTATCAGTGAATATTGTAAAGTCTGAGGAATCCTTTAAAAAATGTTAAAAAGAAATTGTCATAGTTAGTTGAGTCTGTCATAGCAAAATATCACTAACTAAGTGGCCACAGTCCTATTGGAATAGTGCCCCACTCTCGCAATCTCATTTAACTTTAGTTACCTCTAAAAGATCCTATCTCCAGATAGGATCACATTGAGGGGGAAACACAATTCAGTGCACAGCAGAAGTATAAGTTATATGCTTAGAGGAGATAAAATTAATTCACATCAAATTCTCAACTAAACCAGGGAAAATGAAAGAAAAGGGAAGGTTAACAGAAAAGAAGCAAGTACAATGAATAGAAAAGTGTTATGAACACAGTAGACATTAATTCAGTTAGATCAATAATCATTATAAATGTGAATGGTATAGATACATCACCTAATGATTGTTATAGTGAACATTTAATGGTGAAAAGGAATTCACACTAAAATCTGGAATATTTCTAGATTCTTAAATTTTGTTTATGCTGATTTTTAATCTCAGTACAATACTTCAGATTGGCTTTCTTAAACAATCAGGCTGGACATGTCAGTCTGTGGTGATAGCAGTGCCTTAGAATTTATGTAATTGACTATTTATTGCTATCATTCACTCTAGAGCTTTCTTGAACCAAAGCTGAAGTGTCCACTGATGGCCTCAAGAAAATCCAAAAAAGAAAAAGTGGTTGGAATTAAGCATCATAAGGGGAAAGGAGGCTACACTGTTCTGATAGATGGCTGCTCTTTGCTGAGGAAGAGTCTGGAAGAAAAAACTGAAGACTTAGGCTTCTGCCTTCTCTTCTTTTTTGGGACCTACCTCATCTCACTGTGAAGAAGGTATATTCTGAGCTCTTCCATAATGTGAGCTTTATCTGTTGAGGCCAAATACTGTACTGTCTAACTGCCTTGACATAGTGTCAGTAAGTCTGCCTAATTATAGATTGTATATTAGCAAGCCCCAAACCATACCTTCAATATTAAACTGTAATAATATTAACATTGGGTTCTTATATGAATACTGTGACTCCAAGATGGTTTCAGTGAATAGGACTGTCATTTATTAACCCCCTACACTTTAATTATGAAAGGTTCTATCCTATCATGATGATTGTAGAGTAATAATTTTATTTTATTAATAAGTTATTAATGTTTGCCCTAAGTAATAGAAAATCCATTTCAGTGGTTTATTTTCTCTTGTGTAAATGATACTACAGAAGTATGTGGCAGAGACAAAAATTTACCAGCTAAGATATCAAGGATATTTTAGCTAAAGTCAAAGGAGAAAAGGAAAGAAACTCCCATCTGAATGCAGAGTACCAAAGAATAGTAAAGAGAGATAAGAAAGCTTTCCTCAGTGATCAATGCAAAGAAATAGAGGAAAACAATAGGATGGGAAAAACTTGAGATCTCTTTAAGAAAATTAGAGATACCAAGGGAACATTTCATACAATGATAAGCACAATAAAGGACAGAAATGGTATGGTTGTAACAGAAGCAGAAGATATTAAGACGAGGTGGCAAGAATACACAGAATTATACAAAATAGATTATCATGACCTGGATAACCACGATGGTGTGATCACTCACCTAGAGCCAGAAATCCTGGAATACAAAGTCAAGTGGGCCTTAGGAAGCATCACTATGAACAAAGCTAGTGGAAGTGATGGAATTCCAGTTGAGCTATTTCAAATCCTGAAAGATGATGCTGTGAAAGTGCTGCACTCAATAAGCCAGCAAATTTGGAAAACTCAGCAGTGGACACAGGATCATTCCAATCCCAAAGAAAAGCAATGCCAAAGAATGTTCAAAATACTACACAATTGAACTTATCTCACACTCTAGCAATATTCAAAAATGTTGAAAATTCTCCAAGCCAGGCTTCAACAGTGAACTGTAAACTTCCACATGTTCAAAGTGGAATTAGAAAAGGCAGAGGAGCCAGAGATCAAATTGCTAACATCCACTGGATCATCAAAAAAGCAAGAGAGTTCCAGAAAAACATCGTTATCTACTACGCCAAAGCCTTTGACTGTGTGGATCACAATAAACTGGAAAATTTTGAAAGAGATGGGAATACCATACCACCTGACCTGCCTCCTGAGACATCTGTATGCAGCTCCAGAAGCAACAGTTAGTTAGACCTGCACATGAACTGGTTCCAAATTGGGAAAGGAGTACATCAAGGCTGTATATTGTCACCCTGCTCATTTAACTTATATGTAGAGTACATCATGCAAAATGCTTGGCTGGATGAAGCATAAGCTGGAATCAAGAATGCCAGGAGAAATATCAATAACCTCAGATATGCAGATGACACCACCTTTATGGCAGAAAGCAAAGAAGAACTAAAGAGCCTCTTTTTTTAAAATTTTTATTTATTTTTTATTGGTTTTGCCATACAATGACATGAAACTGCCATGGGTTTACATATGCTCCCCCTCCAGAACCCCCCTCCCTCCTCCCTCCCGATTCCCTTCCCCTGGGAAATCTCTGTGCACCAGCCCCGAGCATCAGCCCTGGGCTGGCGATTGATTTCACATATGATAATTAACATGTTTCAATGCCATTCTCCCATATCATCCCACCCTTGCCCTCATCCACAGAGTCCACGAGTCTGTTCTATACGTCTGCGTTCCTTTTGCTGTCTCCCATGCAGGGTTCTCGCTGCCATCTTTCTAAATTCCATATATATGGGTTAGTATACTGTATTGTTTTTCCTTCTGGCTTACTTCTCTCTGGATAATAGGCTCCAGTTCCGTCCACCTGAGTAGAACTGATTCAAATGAATTTTTTTTTAATGCTGAGTAATATTCCATTGTGTATATGTACCACAGCTTTCTTATCCATTCATCAGTTGATGGGCATCTAGGTTGCTTCCATGGAAGCAACCTAAAGAGCCTCTTGATGAAAATGAAAAAGGAGAGTAGAAAAAGCTGGCTTTAAAACTCAACATTCAGAAAACTAAGATCATGGCATCCAGTCCCATCACTTCATGGCAAATAGATGGAGAAACAGTGGAAACAGTGACAGACTTTATTTTTCATGCTCTAAAATCACTGCAGATAGTAACTGCAGCCATAAAAATTAAAAGCTGCTTGCTCCTTGGAAGAAAAGCTTTGACTGACCTAGATAGATATTAAAAAGGAGAGAAATTACTTTGCCAACAAAGGTCTGCCTTGTCAAAGTTATGGTTTTTCCAGAGTCATGTATGGATGGACATCAGAGTTGGACTATAAAGAAAGCTGAGCACCGAAGAATTGCTGCTTTTGAACTATGTTGTTGGAAAAGACTCTTGAAAGTCCCTTGGACTGTAAGGAGAGTCAACCAGTAAATCCTAAAGGGAATCAGTCCTGAATACTCATTGGAAGGACTCATGATAAAGCTGAAATTCCAATACTCTGGCCACCTGATGCAAAGAGCTGACTCATTGGAAAAGACCCTGATGCTGGGAAATATTGAAGGCAGGAGGAGAAAGGGACGACAGAGGATGAGCTGGTTGGCATCATGGACTGGATAGACATGAGTTTGAGCAAGCTTTGGAGTTGGTAACGGACAGGGAAGCCTGGAGTGCTATAGTCCATGGGGTCGCAGAGTCGGACACGACTGAGCGACCAAAGTTATCAGGGATAATGTCTGAGAGATCTGCTTTTACCTTCCTTGTAATGTCATTATACATTAGTTACAATCAAGGCATAAGAAAGGAAAGAACATATGATATCTATTTCTATGTCTTTTATCAGAGACGCAAAAATTGTTCCAGAAATTCCCTGATACTTCTTTACATGTCATTGGCCTGCACTGTTGCATTATCACATCTCACTACACAAAGGTGGAGAAAATGAGTAATTAGTTTTTCCAGCCTTTAAGGTGGAAGGTAACAAATGTGATAGGGGCAGATAAGAAAAGTTATGACCAGTCTAGACAGCATATTAAAAAGCAGAGACATTACTTTACCAACAAATATCCATCTAGTCAAGGATATGGTTTTTCCAGTAGTTATTTATGGATATGAGAGTTGGACTACAAAGAAAGCTGAGCACTGAAGAATTGATGCTTTTGAACTGTGGTGTTGGAGAAGACTCTTGAGAGTCCCTGGGACTGCAAGGACATCCAACCAGTCCATCATCCAATTGGACTGCAAGGAGATCCAATCATCCAATCAGTCCATCCAATCAGACTGATCAGGAAATCAGTCCTGAATATTCATTAGAAGGATTGATGCTGAAGCTGAAACTCCAATACTTTGGCTACCTGATGTGAAGAACCAACTCAGTGGAAAAGACCCTGATGATGGGAAAAATTGAAGGCAGGAGGAGAAGGGGATAAATGGTTGGATGGCATCACCGACTCAATGGAAATGAATTTGAGTAAACTGGAGTTGGTGATGGACAAGGAGGCCTGGCATGCTGCAGTTCATTGGGTTGCAAAGAGTTGGACACAACTGAGCAACTGAACTGAACTGAATGCCTATTGGAACAGCCAACCATTAGTGTAAACATAATATGGACAGTGATGCTGCCAGGGGCTCTGAAATGAAGTCAGTTTTATGTCTTTCATTTCTGAAAGGATTTATTATAAATGGTAGTTTTCTCCTTGTGTTAATTCTTTTTAAATTTTTCTTTGTGTATTCACACCTGTTTTTAATCTACAGCATGACTTCAACAACTATATAGCTCAGAGGAATACTTCTTTGGGAAAAAAAAAATAGCCCATGAGGTATATCATAGCTCTTCCTCATTTTGAGGATTTTTTTTTTAAATTCTACTCTGGTTTCACATGTCTGCCTAGGCCATTAATGTTACTGAATGCCTGACACATACGAAGGCTAGTATCATTTTGAAAGTAAAAAAATTTCTATTTTTGTATTTTCTTCTGGTTATTTAGTCATATTGTTGGCTTTACAGAAGAACTTGGGATGTTCAGATTTGGATTCTTAAATCCTCCTTATACATGATGTGGTTTCCATTTTTATTTTGTGTTACTCTTGGGATATTGTCACCATTTTCTTTTTCTCATTCCTTGAAACTTAGCCAAATAAAAGTGGACGGTACTACCTTACAAGTTTAGTTCAAATGTTTTGCCAACTTTAATTTTCATTCACACTGATGTGCGCTTCACAACAGATTTATTCCCTGCTTTTCATGAAAACTTAAAGGCATGTCTGTTAAGATTTTTCCCCTTTCAACTGTGAAACATTCTATTAATAGAACAATGCTACATCATGATGTAGTATTTATTGACTCTGTAGAGATATTGCTTTGAAGGGAAAAACATTTTTTAAAATGTCTTGCTTTGGATTAGAATTGGCAAAATGTGTTCAATGTGATTGGATTTGTTTACAGTATTAACTCTTTTAAACAACTCTATTTTTTGAAAGCTTCCTGTTTTTTTTTTTTTTTGGTTAAAAATATATATATGTATTCTGCATGTATGGCACTTAATAAAAATTGCATACACAAAGGCTTCGGGTCAATACTTCCAAAAAAGACATAGTAAGAGAAATTAGCCGTTACTAAGGGCTAATTACTTAGAAATTAGCTAAGTAAATCAAAGGTTGCTTAATAAATAAAAGGTTGCTTTCCATATAAGCATCTTTTTAGTTACACATTTATTTTCAAGTTTTCCTCATGCTCCTTACATATGGATCACAGATTGGGGGAAGAACATACCAGTAACCAACAACTCAGGCGAAAATGCTGAACATCACTTTTGTAACAAGCTTGCAGCCAAAATAATTAGCTCAGACGCTGCCTCTCGTTACAGAGACAAGACGGGCCTCTTGCTCCATGAATGTAGTGACTGCGCCTCACGGCCAGGCTGGGCAAGCTCCCTGAACAGAGCTGGCAGCGGCCCTTCGGCACTTGCTCTCAACTTGCTGCTCAGAGTCGAGACTGCCAGACCACTGCTAAAATTGATTGGCGTTCACACTTCATTTGAGTGGGTTTGCATTTGGACGAGGTATTCATTTTCACCTTTCTTGCTATTTCCTGAGGCAAATGAGCAATTCTGTGAGGCTCCTGTGCTTTTCAATTCTCAGATTGTTCAGTTACCCACTGGCCCCTCAAGCTTTCTTTATAAAAGAAAGGTCTGCATACTTAAACTTGAAGGTGAAAGAGTGTTACACTCGATTCCTATATTTTTCAAGATTTTTCTTCCCTTTTTTTTTTCTTTTTTTACAGAGCTCAGGAACTGTGTGAATGGTTGCTGACTGAGAACATTAGATATACAGTAAATTCATCGTTTATCTACAGATCAAGGGCAAAATTAAACTGGAGGAAATGACCTTATGACAGCGTTGGGGAAGTATGAATCAGACTTAAAAGGGGAAAGAGTTGTTGACATACTGTTTCCCATATGATTCTTTTCACTGAGAGGGAGCAATCTGCTTTCCTCTCAAGGAGCTGGCATTGGTCAAGTGCATTTTAGAAAAGTTACACGGAACTCAATTCTTTCAAAGCTGTGAAGCGTCTTTCAAACATTAACATACAGTACTGCTGATATTCATTTGATTTTTTTTAAAAGCTAAAATCCAGGTTTGTAATGCCAGATTGGATCAGAATTTGGAACCTCCTACACTAATCTTAGGCAATATAAACAACCAATATTTATATACACATATGTATACATATATTCATATGTATATGCATATACATAATAACATTTTTTTTCACAGAAAGAATCTAGGCAAAATGAGGCTGCCAAAGAAATTGACCTGAATTATTCAAATTGAATAAATTGTCTGGCACAAACTACCTTAGCAACTAGTCAATTCTATACTTTAGTTCTGCAGTGTTCTCCTCCAAAATTGTGTATGATCAAAAAAGTATGGCAAGCTCAATAGATTATTTCAATTATGAAACAAATCCAGACAAAAGACAGATTCTTTTGAAACAAGCTCCAGATCTCAGGAACTTTCTGCACCTTCTTCCTTCTGCATGGCAATACTTTTCTTTTTTTCCACTCTTAACCTCTTTTGCTATTGGTAGACCTTAAAACACCCCTCAAGAAATGGCTCAAATGTCTCAGTGATTAAGTCTCTGACTCTGCATCTACTCATTTAGTTAAAAAAGTAAATGCATTATGTATTACGTACATAAGTAGTGTTATATATACTAGAATAAAAGATACTAAGGAGCAACAACTCAACTTGTTCTCTCCAGAACCTTAGGATATACTTGGATCATAGACTTTATCATTTGTAATATAGTTTAATCATCATTTCTGTCTTCATGTGAGATCTGCATTGTCCAATATGGTAGCCACATGTGGTTCTTTAGCATTTGATATGTTACTAATCCAAGTTGAGAAGTGCCATAACTATAATATACTAACTACATTTTAAAGACTTAGAATGTAAAAACAGAGCTACCTTACACTATGAACATCCTGAGAATAAGAATCATACTTTACTAATTTCTATATTTAAATATCAATTGCATAAAGGATAAAGGTATTCAGTAAATACATGTTGCTGCTGCTGCTGCTGCTGCTAAGACACTTCAGTTGTGTCCGATTCTGTGAGACCCCACAGATGGCAGCCCACCAGGCTCTCCCATCCCTGGGATTCTCCAGAACACTGGAGTGGGTTGCCATTTCTTTCTCCAATGCATGAAAGTGAAAAGTGAAAGTGAAGTCATTCAGTCATGTCCAACTCCTAGCAACCCCATGGACTGCAGCCTACCAGGCTCCCCTATCCATGGGATTTTCCAGGAAAGAGTACTGGAGCGGGATGCCATTGCCTTCTCTGAAATATATGTTAACTAAATGTATATTTCAAGAGACACTATAAATGTAATAAAGCTAAGAACAAGATGCTAATTTACAGAAGCAAAAGTTACTTTAGGACTGAAACCCCTGACGTTCTTTTTAATGTCTTAAGATATGACAGTTTGGGAACAATTTCAAAGATTTCTTCTTACAGATAATTTGATTTAGTTATTTCTACATCCTGTGTCTTCCTGTCTACAATCCTTCTCATTTATTTGACCTAGCACATTGTACAGAGGTGATTTTCCTCTAATGCAGAGGGGATTAATGCTATCTTCTGACCCTCCAGCAGGATCACTAGCAAGGTTGAAATGAAAAAGGTGGCCAACGATAGCACTATGCTCCAGCAAATCTGCTCATTTACCACCAGTATTCCACTTAGGTGTCTGGGAAGCCTCAGGAGATCCAAAATGCATTTTTCATGAGTTGCATAAAGGAGAGCAAAATCTCTAGGAAATTGATGTTGTTTTGGAACATCCAAGATTTAGGTAAGTTATTACCTCCTATGGGTTTGTAGAATCTAAGTTTAGCCTCTGAAGGCTTCAGAGTTTGGGGACATTTTTGGTGAATGGTAGAGGCATAAAGGCTGTGACAATCTTATTTGCTCTGGTCCCAAAATAAATGATTAATAGAGTGCTGTGCTATGCTCAGTCACGTCTGACTCTCTGTGACCCTATGGACTATAGCCCTCCAGGCTCCTCTGTCCATGGAATTTTCCAGGCAAGAATGCTGGAGTGTGTTCCCATTTCCTCCTCTGGTGGATCTTCCCCACCCAGGGATCAAACCTGAATATCCTGCATTGGCAGGTGGTTCTTTATCACTGTGCCACCTTTGGTGAAGAGTAGAGGCATAAAGGCTGTGACAGTCTTATTTGCTGTGGTCCCAAAATAAATAATTGATCGAGTAAAGGATACTAAAGAAATATGTCAACTAAATGCATCATATAATCCTGGTTTGGATCCCAAATCAATGAAAGAGTTGATTTGCATTTTGTCACTTCTGGAACAACAACAAAATTTGATTAAAGTATATAAAATAATATTATAGTAATGTTAATTTAATAATTTTCATAAATATACTATAGTTATACATGTTCATTAGCAGTCATATTACTCCCATGTTCTAGCTACTATAAATAATGCTGCAATGAACATTGGGGTACATCTGTCTTTTTTAGTTATGGTTTCCTCAGGGTATATGCCCAGTAGCGGGACTACTGGGTTGTATGGTAGTTTTATTTGTAGTTTTTTAAGGAATCTCCAAACCCTTCTCTATAATGGTTGTATCTGTTTACATTCCCCCCAACAGTTAAAGAGGGTCCTCTTTTCACCATACCCTCTCCAGCATTTATTGTTTGTAGACTTTTTGATGATGGCCATTCTAATCAGCGTGAGATGATACCTTGTTGTAGTTTTGATTTGCATTTCTCTAATAATGAGTGATGTTGAGCATCTTTTGCATCTTTATTAACTATCTGTAATGTCGTCTTTGAAGAAATATCTGTTAATGTCTTCTGGCCACTTTTTTATTGGGTTGTTTGTGTTTCTGATATTGAGCTGCATGAACTGCTTGTATATTTTGGATATTAATTCTTTGTCAGTTGTTTCATTTGCTATTATTTCCTCCCACTCTAAGGGTTGTCTTTTCACCTTGTTTTTAGATCCCTTCATTGTGCAAATTTAAGTTTAATTAGGTCCCATTTGTTTATTTTTGTTTTTATTTCCATTACTCTTGGAGGTGGGTCATAGAGGATCTTGCTTTGATTTATGTCAGAGAGTGTTCTGCCTATGTTTCCCTCCAAGAGTTTTATAGTTTTTGGTCTTACATTTAGGTCTTTAATCCATTTTGAGTTTATTTTTCTGTATTTGTGTTAGGGAGTGTTCTAATTTCATCCTTTTATACATAGTTGACCAGTTTTCCAGCACCACTTATTGAAGAGACCATCTTTTTTCCACTGTATATTCCTGCCTCCTTATCAAAGGTAAGGTGTTCATAGGTACGTGGAATTATCACTGGGCTTTCTATCGTGTTCTATTAGTCTATGTTTCTGTTTTTGTGACAGTACCATACTGTCTTGATGACTGTAGCTTTGTAGTATAGCCTGAAGTCAGGAAGGTTGATTCCTCCAGTTCTGTTCTTCTTTCTCAAGATTGCTTTGGCTATTCAGGGTCTTTTGTGTTTCCATACAAATTGTGAAATTATTTGTTCTAGTTCTGTGAAAAATACCATTGGTAGTTTGATAGGGATTGCAGTGAATCTAGATGTTCTGCAGAGTCTAGATGTTCTAGAATCAACAGATGAATGGGTAAGGAAATGGAAGTACATATACACAATAGAATATTACTTGACTAGAAAAAGGAACACTTTTGAGTCAGTTTTAATGAGGTGAATGAACCTAGAGCCTATTACACAGGATGAAGTAAGTCAGAAAGAGAAAGACAAATATCATATATTAATGTATATATATGGAATCTATAAAGATGGTACTGATGATCCTAGGTGCAGGGCAGCAAAGGAGACATGGACATAAAGAACAGACTTTTGGACACAGTGGGAAAAGGAGAGGGTGGGATGATTTGAGAGAATAGCATTGAAACATATACATTACCAGATGTAAAATAGATACCCAGTGAGGTTTGATGTATGACACAGGGAACCCAAAGCCAGTGCTCTGTGACAAGTTGGAAAGATGGGATGGTGAGGGATGTGGGAGGGAAGCTCAAGAGGGAGGGGACACATGTATACCTATGGCCAATTCATGCTGATGCATGACAGAGGCCACCATAATATTGAAAAGTAATTATCCTCCAATTAAAGTAAATGAATTTTAAAAAATTGATATTACTCAATTTTTAAAAACAGAATTTTTATATTTTATAAAGTTCAGAAGCTTTGATCATTTGAAGAAGTTTTCTGAATTTTTAAGTTCCATAATCATAAATATAACCATATAATATCTACAGTGTATTCATATTGAATTTTCTGAACAACATAAGGCTCTGGTGACAAGTAATATTTTCTGTCAATTACTCTGAATGATTAAAATATATTTATTCTGTTCGATCAAGTTATTAGTTTATATTAAGATAAAGTTAAACCAAATATGTATGAATGTTTTACTATGTCTGCTGTCTGTATTGACTTAAAATATGCATGTTCAGCCTAAATTATCTATTTTAATCTACTTTTAAAAATTCAACGCACTCTCAGAATCCTGAGGGCATTTCACATTCCATGTTGTGTGAACTAACATTTATCCCTGACTTGGGCACTGGGAATTATTCGCTGTTTTGAGGAACAAAGTGAAATAATCCAGTTGAAGTTTTAAAAAGATATCTATGGTGACAGAGCAAAGCAAAGATAGCAAAGCGAGACTGGGAGTATTGTGAATGTATCTGCAACAGATGATAGGGAGCATAACTAGACAATAGCAATAAGAACAAGAAGGTCCAGTTATAAAGGTCATTCCAGAAACAGTATATCATGAATGCCCACATTAAGGCTGAAAGAACTCATATTTACACACAGTTGCCAAGGCTGGTGACCTAGAAGGAAGTACACTTGAGAGAGCATACCCAACTAAGGAAGGGTATAGAGAGAAGATACTTTTACATTACTTTATCACTACTTATCATTTGGAAAATTCTTTTCTTTAACATATTCTCTTTAAGATTCATTTTCCATAAAAATTCACACAGGAGTCTATTATTGCTAAGATCTTGGGAATATGCTTGTAGAAATTTTTGAATCAACTAACAGAGCATTTCTAAGGAGTCAGGCTCACCCACATAGATCTACAAGGCTGAAATGTTTTCTGGAGACAGTACTTACCATGGGTCACTGTGCTTTTTAACTTTTCAGATTTTGCATGGGAAGTGCCATCCTCAGCTTTAGAACATTACCTGTAAAGGAAGGGACAGGTGATATTTTCCCAATATTTTTCATAATTTATGTTTCTTTAAATATGATATTACATGGTAGGAAAACTTCCTGAGAGACAAAAGTTTTTGGTTTTTTTTTAAAGAAAAAGAAAGAATCAACTATTCCAATATAAGTCACATGTAGAATTACCCAGAAAATAACTGACTAACAGGCAGCTGTGAGAGTTTAAAATGCTAGTCACGATAAAAAGTCTTCATCAAAAGCTGACAGCAACTGGCCAATGTGTTCATAACAGATGTGCTAAAGGATCTCCCGCCAAGAGGCAGAAATGAATAAAGTGAAAATTACTGCTATTACCCTGAGCTGAAGATGACCGATGAGACCAAGCCGACCAGTGAGATTTGAAAGTCAGCAAGCTGCAGGCGATGCTGGAGACCTGGTCTGCTCCTAGTCTCAGGATTCCGACCTCACCCATTGGCAGTAATCACTGCTAAAGGCCTGTCATCATCCACTTTTTGTCACTGAGAGGGGACATGTGAGTGCTACAGCCATACCACAGCATTCCCTCCTTCATCAGTACCTGAAATCTGCTACTGTCCTGTGAAATCTGTTCTTTGAAGAGATTTGCTTTCCTTAATTTCTTAATTCCCTTTAGTGTGAGTTTCCCACTTCAGAAAAAAAGGCTTTGCACTTGATGTGAAGTGCTGGCTCACTGGACAAGATTCTGATGCTGCGAAAGTCTGAAGGCAGAAGGAAAAGAAGGTGATAGAGGATGAGATGGTTAGATAACATCACCAACTCAATGGACATGAATTTGAGCAAACTCTGGGAGATGGTGAAGGACAGGGAAACCTGGCATGCTGCAGTCCATGGGGTCGCAGAGTCAGACATGACTTAGTGACTGAACAACTTCATTAGCTAATTGATTTTAGCACTGCCTGAAGGCACACTTAATCTAAATTACCTTTGGCTTTAAACAACAAGAAATCACCTCTTAATAGCTTAACCTCTCCAAATTCCTATTTGTATTTTAACTAATGATGTTGTGTGGGGGGGGGTTGCTGTTTATATCCAGTAAACAGTTTGCTATTTTCTCCAAAGTCCTTCATCTTTTCATCACCTTCCCCAACAAACATGCACACAAGTGTGTGCACACACATACACACAATCCAATGGAAACATTTTGGTCCTGCATGTTCTAAAATAGGTGAGTCTGGCTTAGCAAATAGGTGACTAAACTAGGGTTTAAAGTAGCTGGTACTGAACACAATGGATCATACCAAGGATTCTAGGCCTAGGGATTGAAAGAGTATTTTCAGCTTTGCTGCTGCTGCTAAGTCGCTTCAGTCGTGTCCAACTCTGTGTGACCCCATAGATGGCAGCCCACCAGGCTCCGCTGCCCCTGGGATTCTCCAGGCAAGAACACTGAAGTGGGTTGCCATTTCCTTCTCCAATGCATGAAAATGAAAAGTGAAAGTGAAGTCACTCAGTCATGTCCAACTCTTAGCGACCGCGTGGACTGCAGCCCCCCAGGCTCCTCCGTCCATGGGATTTTCTAGGCAAGAGTACTGGACTGGGTCACCTTTATTCTTCTGAAAATATATCCATTCTTGTTATGCAACCAGCAGCCATCCTGCCCTGCAAATAGTTACTAACTCATGCATTGACTGGCTTTCATTAGCTACCACATCATATTCTCCACTAATCTTCCAGACAGAAGGCAATGGCACCCCACTCCAGTACTCCTGCCTGGAAAACTCCATGGATGGAGGAGCCTGGTGGGCTGCAGTCCACGGGGTCGCTAAGAGTCGGACATGACTGAGCGACTTCACTTTCACTTTTCACTTTCATGCATTGGAGAAGGAAATGGCAACCCACTCCAGTGTTCTTGCCTGGAGAATCCCAGGGACGGGGGAGCCTGGTGGGCTGCCGTCTATGGGGTCACACAGAGTCGGACACGACTGAAGCGACTTAGCAGCAGCAGCAATCTTCCAGACAAAGGAGGAGCTGAACAAGTCCCAGTTCCAGATGTATCTCTCCTTGACAACTTCTGTCTTATCCAGACCCAAAAGTGCCAAAGTTCTGCCATTAATAGGTCTGACCCTGGTAGCTCCTGCACAGACGAAAATCCAGCTTGACCATAGGTGAGTGCCTGTGACCCACCAGCACTCTAAGCCAACAAGCAGCCTCGTGTCTGGACTAAAGCTCGTGCTCTGAGGCTCACTGGGCTGCCACTACACTTGACCCCAACTGTGTGCAGCTGGTGTGTCTCACTAGCCCCATACCTGGGGCTCTGAGTCCGGATCTCCAACATGGCTCCCTCAAACTGAAGCTTACTCTCCATGACCTTGGCTATTTCTGCAATGATTTCTCACAAGATTAGATCCTGCTTCTCAAATCAATTCATATCTCTGACACTGATCGCTCAAAAGTGCCACCAAGTCCTCTAGAATCAGCCACCTCAGAATAGTGGCTCTTGACCCTCGGCATGAATTGGAATCAGCTCAAGGTTTAACTCCATTCCCTCAGATTGAGAAACACTGCCTTAAATACTAAAGCCAGTCTGGGCCAATGTGCAGTTTTGCATATACATGATTCTAGCATAGAAGCTGTTTCAAGCTTTTTAAAGAAGTGTTCGGGCTATAAATCATAAAGTAGTAAAATATATACTACTCTGGTTATCATCATTGTGTAATGTCATGTTAATCATAGGATGATTAAATTACTGCTTTAACAGTTTCTTAGCATTACGGAATCTTCCTCCAACTCCGCTATTGGTCATCTCTGTCTGGTACCTTCCTGTTCTCCTGGCCTATCAGATGGTCTGCAGTCATGCCACCTGTTGGCACCACCCAAAAGTACATATCCTAAACTGCTTGTTCATCCCATTTCACAACACAGTTCCTCCTTTCTTTCTACGCTCTTTGGCTTTTGACCTTGGGATTCTTTTTGACTCACTACTACTTATGGTTAGCCCTGCTACTACAGCCAAAGGGAGACTCAGTTTTCTCTTTCATCTGAATCCAACTTGCCCTCCAGGTCAAAGGTCTTCAACTGCCCTTATAAAAGTATCCACTTAGATATGCGTAGATTTACTTCTGAATTGCAGAGAGTATCTAGAATTTTTTGTCCTTATTTTGATGTAGATAAAGATACATATTGTAATAATATCTTTACAATAAAAGGACAGAAAAAAGTTACTTCCATTTTGGTAAAAAGGAAACTAAACAATATAATCTACCTGTTTTCTGAAATCAAACCATCAAATTTCTATAAGCAGAATCCTCACCAAGTTGCCCATGGTCATCCTAATTGATGCCCATGTTTTCTCAAACCCTTTTGCTACCCTGTATTGTTGATAGTTTAGGATGCACTG
Organism: Antilocapra americana; assembly: GCA_007570785.1. NCBI lineage: Eukaryota > Metazoa > Chordata > Mammalia > Artiodactyla > Antilocapridae > Antilocapra > Antilocapra americana. The sequence goes on along the minus strand of ML661898.1, from coordinate 5,119,010 downwards.
AATGTTAGATCTTTCTTATGATACAATGTTTATGTGTGGATTTAGCATGCCAATCTCAAAATCTCTGCAGATGGTGACTGCAGCCATAAAATTAAAAGATGCTTGCTCCTTGGAAGAAAAGCTCCGACAAACCTAGACAGTGTATTAAAAAGCAGAGACATTACTTTGCTGACAAAGGTCCATATAGTCAAAGCTATGGTTTTACCAGTGGTCATGTACAGATGTGAGAGTTGGACCATAAGGAAGGGTGAGTGCCAAAGAATTGATGCTTTTGAACTGTGGTGTTGGATAGGACTCCTGAGAATCCCTTAGATCGCAAGGAGCTCAATCCTGAGTATTCACTGGAAGGACTTAGGCTGAAGCTCAAGCTCTAATATTTTGGTCACCTGATGTGAAGAGCCAACTCACTGGCAAATACCCTGATGCTGGGAAATATTAAAGGCAGGAGAAGAGGATAGCAGAGGATGAAATTGTTGGATGGCGTTACCAACTCAATGGATATGAGTTTGGGCAAGCTCCAGAAGATGATGACAGACAGGGAAGCCTGGTGTCCTGCAGTCCATGGGATGGCAAAGAGTCAGACATGACTGAGCAACTGAACAACTCCTGATCTAAAAGATTCATTGACTTCAAATTTTCTAGAGAAGTGACCCTCACTTTGTGGAGCATACAATATTAGGAAAAGGGACAGAGTATAGGGGAGATATATGCCCCTGAAAACAAGGTTCAATATTATAATTCTAAACCATATGCAGAAAAGTTTCAAAAACCATGTATTTCTTCCACAACAAAACTTGTATAAGGGACAGCTCATTTACTCATCCATGATGAACAACTGTTCGTCATGCACATACTATGTAGCATATACTGTTCTCTGTATCCTACTAGCTACAGGGAAATTCTTCATTGGAATGTGAAAAGAATGCAGACAAGCTGTAGAAGAGAGTCATGTTGAAACAAAAATCCTAATTAAAATCTCAGGAAAGCTCCACAGAGTGGAAAACTGCAGTTCTACTACATCAGGTCTCTACTCTGATATTTTCTCAGCAGCCACATAGAGGGTTGAATGGTGGTCCTCAAAAGATAAGTCCATTTTCTAAGTCCTGGAGGCTGTGAATGTTACCATCATTTACATAAAGAATCTTGAAGATGTAATTAAGTTAACTTCAAGATGAGATCAGCCTGGTTTATATGGAAGGGGGAGATACAGAAGGAATCTAAATGCAAACACAGTTAAGTGTCATAAGAGAGAGACAGAGAGGCACAGAGGAAAAGAGGAGGAGGCCATATGATGACAGAGGCGGAGATTAAAGAGATGCATCCACATGCCAGAGAACACCTGGAACCACCAGAAGCTGGAGGAGATGAAGAAAGATTCTTTGCTAGAGTCTTCAGAAGGAGCATGGTCCTGCTGGCACACCTTAATTACAGACTCTGGCCTCCAGAACTGTGAGAGTATAAATTCCTATGTTTTAAGCCATGAAGTTTGTGGCAATTTCTTACAGCAACCACAGGAAGTTAATAAAACCAAATACTGTAATTTGTAGTAACTTTTTTCTCACCCTATAGCAACAGAGAGTGTGCATAGTTGATATACAATAAATTCTTAATGGACTCCAGACCCATTGCTTTATATAGATTAAGGACTACCTCTGGGGTAGGAGAGAGTGAAAGGGTAACCTAAATTGATTCAAAATTATTATTCTGTCCATACAACATTCAGACTCTTAGGAAAGATACAATATCTTTTTCTTTTCTTATCTACCATGAGCTACATCAAACAAGACAGGGGTAAGTAAATACATCACAAAGAATTATTGATTTGTTTTTTAAATGCAATATACTTGATATACAAGTGAACTGTTCCCCAAATAATTCCAAAAACATACTTTAGTTATATTTTACACAGGATGTACAGTGATTGGACCCTTGCTCTTTATTCTTTTCAGGTTGAAGACATCTCCCATTGACCTCATTAGCTACTAATAAAACAAGTACCTCATAAATGAATTTTCACTTGGCAAAAGTAGATTAGGAAATCCTACATTTATTCTCAAATCATTCAAAGTTCTAATTTTATTACATAGTAATTATAAAGATAAACTACAAACCTAGATATACTCAATGTTGAATGTAAAGAATTTTTACATGCAAATAAAAGAAACTTTTTAAATCACAAAACATAAAGTGGCATAGAAAGTAGTAAAATACTAGTAAAAGAAGATTAAAACAGGAAAATAGAGAAAAAATTCTTATCGGTAATGTTTCTGTACACTTGATCTTAGCTACATAAACATAGCTTGGGTGGTTAATTAAGCAGTTGAGAAAAGATAGATGAGGAGTGAAGGAAAGGGAAATAAATAAAACTCTAAGTGAGAATTTTCTGACAAATGTGCCTTCTTGGTTAATTTTCACATCCAGAGCTAAGCAACATCTGCATCACTTGTACTTCCTTTCATTACCCAAGCACCAATCACTTACTCGTTTATCATTCCTATACATACATATTACTGAAATGTGATGATTTGTCACTATTCACTGATCAAATAACTTTCAGAATTACCTTCCAAATGCTTTGCACGTAGAGGTGACCAGATAACTAAAAATCTTTGACACTTCCTTTTCATAATACCTCCATGAAAAGATTCAGTAAACCTGATTCCTTTTAATTTTTCCCATTAGCAAGGGGCCTGTGCTCTCTCACTGTGGATAGGCCTGCATGCCTCTCTCCCTCCATGCCTGCTCATTCCACATGCTTTCATGTGCAAATGGACACAAATTGCTGTCAATTGGAAACTTTTGGAAACCATTTGCATTAATTTTCCTTCCGTAAAATATAAAAAGAACTAGGAGCAAATACATGGGACTATTATGTAAGAAGACTCTTTAATAGGTTGCTTGGGTGCTCAGCCCCAAGGAAAACACTGTTTATAAGTTAAGCAGATCAGACTTTGTCAATCATAACTTAGACCACCATCCTTCTGGAAAGTGGCTGCTTTTAGGGGAGTGGGTTGTGTATATGAAATGGAAAGAAATATGGTCTCTACATGAGTCATTTTTGAAATCTCAGAACCTACCCATGGGTCAACTGCAGGTATTCAGAAATTGTTTATTGACTGTAGTGGGCATGTGGGCTTCTGTTTTCCAAGTTGCAGAGTCTCATTTAGAGATGTTGTTAAAGGCTTCCTGCTCTATTAGCCCTATTAGAAATTTGTAGAATCTTGAACTCACAGCAGTCACACATCTAAACTTTGTTCTAAGCAAACTGCTGAAGGCAGCTGCCCTGCCATTTCCCTCCATAGGAAAGTAGAGCTGAAGACTTGGGCTGAATTCAGTAAGAGAAAAAGAACAGTTGTGAGAGGACATGATCTCTTCTAAACTGAATCTGAAAAACCCCTTCAAACACATATTAGATTGTCTTTCTCTTCTCTCCTTTCCTCCTTTCATCTCCTTTTTTCTCTTTCAGGCAGAAGATGGGAAAACACTGAGTAGGTAAGCTGCTAGGTAAGTTCTGTTCTACATGCTTTATCTTACTTAATTCAGTTCTATTAACAACGCTGCCCTTGGAGAAATCTGAACTCAGCATTATGCCAGCTCACTGCTCAAGGGTGTAGACTGAATGTATAGTCAATAGCAACCACATCCATTGTCTTCCTCCTACACCATGATACTTCCAAGTATAGAAGCTCAAAAAAATTGGTCAATGGAGAAGCCTTAGAGTTCAACCAACAGGTAAGCAGACTACATGAAAAAGAACTTTTAAAAATAAATAAAACAAACAAAAACCCATGGATATATGTAGGAAAATAGTATTGTATTTACTACTGAACATTCTTCTAGGAAAGAGCAGGCTTGAGTGCAGATATGGAGAAATTGCTGTAATACTGAAGGGAGCAAGACTACAGTCTGTCATCTTGGCCACAAACAAGAATAAAATCAGCATGTCAAATCAAGTAGAAAGCAAGATAGAGCATGATCTTATTAGGTAGTTAGAATAGAAAAAAAGGAGTCCAAAATGGTGGTGACTAAAAGATAAAAAAAGGAAAAAGCCCACGAAAATGGGACAAAAGAAAAATCCAAGGGCCAGAGTGAGAACCTCAGGTGAAACAAACAGCCCTCCTGGCTAGCACAATTTACATAAGGCAGGCTCTGTGGGAGGAGGAAAAAGCATATAAAAAGAGGAGCCAAGATCAAACCGCTCTCTTCTTTTGGGTTGGCCCTCCCTCACTCCTCAAGGATGTATTTTCCTTTGCTTTCAAATAAAACTGAGTTGTCACATAACTGTAACACTGGTCCACCATTTCAAATCTTTGTGTGGTGAGACAGAACCAAGGAAATTACACATTCCAGAACTCAGAAAGATTAGAACAAAGATAAGCATTATCACCAAGTCAGATGCAAATACAGCTGACAATTCCATAGGAATTAATAGTTTCAATTAATACAGTCAAACCTCAGTATCCTCCCATATAATTTAAATCATTTCTAGAACACTTATAATACCTAATACAATGTAAATGTCATGTAAATAGTTGTAAATACAATGTAAATGATATGTAAAGAGTGCCAGCACATAGAAAATTCCATTTTACTTTTTGAAATTTTCTGGAATTTTTATTTTCCAAATATTTTGATCCACAGTGGGTTGAATCTGCAGACGCAGAACCCACAGGTACTGAGGGATGACTAATTCTGAACTGTGTCCCAGTGTGAGTGACCTTGTTTGCATGTTGTTTCTATTCTTAAAGATCCAGGAGAATTTTAAGCCTAAATCCTAACTCTAGAGTCTATGTACCTCAGGAGGCAAAGAGGTTCTGTACTCTTACCAGGTATCTCGAAGTCATTTTTCTAAAATCTTCAAAAACTCCCTTGTAACTAAATGTTATCAAGTCCAGGATCACTCTGCTCACCATACAACAGGCCAGTGAGTCAAGAGATGAGGTGTTGAGGCAAGGAATACGATTTTATTTGGAAAGCCAGCTGACTGAGAAGATAGCATAGTAATGTCTCAGAGTAACCATTTTGTTGGGGTCTGGAAACCAGGTTCTTTTATAGAGCCAGAGAGAGAGGCAATGAGGAATTAAAGTAAAAAAGACGGATGAATAAAGAGGGGAAAGCAGTGGAGAAGTCAAGGGAAAGGGTGGGAGAGGCAACGGTGAAATACAGTGAAAGGATCTTCAGTCTTGAAAAACATCTCTGGAAATGGCCAGCCTTTGGAATGGGTGTGTTAATCTCTTCTCTTTGTTGTAGCTATTCACAGGTAGGCAGGTTTAGATTATCTCTCTAAGAGCTGAACAAAGGCATTTTAGTTTACAGTCAGGAAGAGGGGTGGGGTCCTTCAAGGCAGGCCATTATGTATGATTGTAATAACAAAAGCAACAAAAAGTGAGTCAAAGAAATAGTTTCCAACATGGAGTCAGAATTGGCTTCTTCTCTGTAACATATTCAAGAACATAGGCCAGTGGTTCCCATTTCAGTAGGGAGTTCCACCACCTCATTGGCAACTGTACCTGTAATAACTGCCTCATTCATTTTAGCAGTGGGTTTTTGCCATCACTTAAGGTATCTAACGTTTCTCCTTATTAGGGAAAAGCACTTAAAGATGCTTAGCTAATTGCGTTCAGACAACATAAATGACCCATCTTTATCCAAGTTGAACTCCCAGTAGCTATCCATCAATGTATGTTGATACTAGGCTCTGACTAATTGATACTAAAGAGAATCTAACACCTCTGACCTGATAAATATTGAAGTAGTGCTGATAAAGGCAAAGAAAGATTTTCCACAAAGACTTTTGGAGACAAAAGCTCTAGCATTAATGAAGCATTAGATATGCAAAACAAAAACCCTAACACCTCATTAAGGTGCAAACGTAGGCTAAAGGAATGCTGCTGCTGCTGCTGCTAAGTCACTTCAGTCCTGTCGCTTCTGCGCACCCATGGACTGCAGCCCACCAGGCTCCTCTGTCCATGGGATTTTCCAGGCTAAAGGAATAGCAGGAGCTAAATATGGTCTCATTGCATAGCTGCCTTCCTCTGCACCTGCCCTCTCTAACGCCATCAAGCTTGGTAGGTGATGATAAATCCTTTGGATTTTTATATCTGGGGTAAGAGAAGTTGATCAAAATTTTAGTTAGGGAAAAGAGCATTAAGGATTTATCAATATATTCTCTCTCTGCAGTTTCCATTCCCATGCTCCTAAACATGTTTGTTACAGAAGAATTGACTATTATGAGTAACTTTAAGAATTTACAAAATAAACATGGGTTAGAGAGACAGGGTTTGTAAGCAAACCTGTGAAAGTATTGAAAATATTGTTCATATATAATAATAATAATGAACATAATATCAGGAAGAAAAAAATAACAGAACACATATTTTAAAAAATCAATGTCTTTTAACATATTTTGAATTTGTAAAAAAGTAGTACTAAACAACATATTTCCTTGGTCTATTCTAGCTCACTAAAAAACTTGAGAATATTCTTTTCCCATAGTGACGGTCACATATTTGTTTGCTTTGATGCACTACTACCCATATGCACAGGCACACAAAATCTGTTTGGTCCTTAAGCCTATTTTTAAATTGTTTTTGCTTTCCTAGTCAACATTGTGATTTCTGTATGTCAGACCCCAAAGTCTCACAAATGTGGAGGTGATGTCAATTTGACTTTGGCAGTGTTAATTAAAGAAACCATTAGACTGAGCTGGCTCTAAAGTCATATAAGCCTGCCTACACACCCAAACCTAAGTCTGAAATGCCTCAAGGTCAACAAATCAAAACTAATTTTGATGAGGACAACTAACCAGACCTCCAACTAGGTCTTCCCAAATAAGGCAACCACTTACATGATAATTAATCAAATAAGGTTATCTCTTTGTTTCTCCATCTTCTCTTTAAAAATCTTTTTCATGAAGTCCTATCCATGGAGTCATCTGAACTACTTCCAGTTTGGGGCTGCTCCATTCAAATCAAGCTTTGCTCAAATAAATTCATAATGTATTTAATGTGCCTCAGTTTATCTTTTAACAGGAGGAATTTAACTGATTTCTCATTCAAGAAAATCTTGATTCCCAGTGGCCATTGTGAAATATGGTGTAAAACTTCCAGATTTTCACTATTATAATCTACCCATTAAACAAATTGTACCTGAATTGTGAAATTAAGACAAATGTGTTAGCAAAAGCCTAGAAATATATACTTATCTTAAAGATGAAAGCTCATTTTAATATCTTATCTGTTTTTTCTTTAATTTTTTTCCTGGCAATAGCCAACATAAATTACTTTTGTAGAATTCCACACTAGATACTAAGGACTTCAGTCTCCCTCCCTCTTTCTTTTAACACAGATTATTTCTGAAAGTATCTAAAGTGAAAAATGAAACAAAAGAGTTCTGTCTTTGTAATTTCATATCAAGTGAGGAAGTAGAGTTCTTCCCCCCCCTCCCCCCGGGTAGTTCAGAGTCCACTGCCAACGAATTTTCTCTTTTCTCTATCCTATTTCTGTAAGAACTGGAAAAAAAAATATAAGTCCAGACAAGTAGTCTGGACACTGCTGAAGCAAGTGTGGAAAGCCTGTGGAATTTGGGAAGCCCAAGGATTGCTGGGAATTTCTCTCCATTTAAGTGACCCTGTCCCTAATATTTCTGTTTCTCAGGGCATCTTCCCCACTGGTCAGTAGAAAGGGAAACACATGAAATTAAATATCATTCTATATGAAATATGACTTTAGTCCTCAAACTTATCTTGATTTGCAAGGACACAAGACATTACGCTGGGGTAGAAGACACTAATAATAAAGACACCATTTGATAAAGTAACTATTCACAAAGAAAAACACCATGAGAAATATGTGGTGAAATTAGTCACTGTTTCTAAATTGTCTTTCTGAGAAATGAGATGCATTTAAAATAGCGCCCTACACTTTTAAGATGGGAACCATGATTAATGACGATGGTTCACCTCATCCAGCAAGAAAAAAAATTGCACGTCAAAACAGACACAAGTATCTTAAATTGTAGATAGTGTGGAGAATGTATTTTCTATCTTTGAAAAAGGAAAGCAAGCAAGTAATTGCTGCCTCCTTTCAAAGGGTTAAGCATCTCTGATTAGCTTTGGGTCATGCATCACATTTTGAGTGCCTAAGCTTAAAGACACACTTCATTGAACCCCATCTAGCAAGCTTCATGCTTATGAAGGTGTTCCTCTTGATTGCTTCTCATCTGGGCTACAAAACGATTGGGTTGGAGACTGACATTGATTAAGTGCAAGAGAACCATGTTTTACTGTGACAGCTGCTGGCTTCTATCAACAAATCAATGTGTTTTTCTTTTTTTCCCTTTTCGCCTTAACTCTCCCGTTAGCATCCTGCTGTTACTAGAAATGAAAAACATCTCTATAACTGTCTGCTGATTGACCATTTTCTGATTTGCCAATCACATAAATGTTTTTATGATGGAAAAGGCTAACCCTTCATTCTAAGCAGCTTTTTGTGCACAAATAGTGCAATTTGCTGGAATCCTCTGGGGTGTGGCTGCTGCTCCTATAACTTAAAATCACAGTAGAGAGTAACATATTTTACAGAAAAATGTCACTTTACTCTCTGGATTTGATTGGTACGATTACAAATACATCCTGCCCATGAATTTGGGAGTATTTAGCAATGGTTCCACCCACTGGTCTTTTGCTATCTAAATAAAATAGTGGCCATTTATAGCTTTTTGTGCACAGAATATTCCTGGTTATTTACAAGACAGGCTGTTAAAGCTGTACAGTTCATACTGTACACCAGAAACAGGAGGCATGGTTAGGAGACAACATATACAGAGATCTCCAAAGCAGCACTGGGTCAAAATAGAACTTTTATAACAGCAGACTTCCCTCCTGCCTTCTACCTCCAACTGTATGGCTTCAAATTAAGCCCTAAATTTGCCTGACTAGAAACATATAGGACAGACCCATATAGAAGGAGTAAATTACTGCCAAGAATTAGAGCTTTCTGGGACTATTTACTGAAAGGTGTATTTTCATATGCTTCTGTCTGTGATTTTTTTTTTTTTTCATAACCAAGTAGTAAGTAACCTGAAACCAAGGTTTTAACTGTGTCAAGTCTTGGACAACATGGTTTAACTGTGTCAAGTCTTGGACAACATGATTTTGCCCAATCTCCCCTTATGCCTTAGGATATAAACTCAAAAGACACAAATTATTTTACTGAAAACTTGTTACATTATCAACAGGCCAAAATGACAATGGGATTTGAGCAATATAAGGAGCTCCTTGATGTGATGAGTTGAATATAATCATGACTTGCTCTTAATTTCCTGCTAGCTTGATCAGCAAGCCACTGGAAATGAGGAAAGAAAATTCAAATCTCTTAGATAACACAGAGAAAATCACTTGTTCAGATCAAGGAAAGCATTACTAGGTGTTTTAAAGGACGTTAAAAAAAATATATAGCATTTAATAAGCCAGTTTCCCAAGCAAAATAGCATTGGACAGGAATCCTAGCTGTATACAGATGGTTCTCTAATTCATTCATCCTGGATGGCCGTCAGACCCCAGGCTACACAAAATCCTGCATGAAAGAAGGTATTCATAGTAAAACATGTTTTTCCTTTTTTCCACCCAGGAAAAAAAGAAATAGAGATAATAGGGGAAAGTAATGGGGTCAAAGGTAAAAAGAGGAAAGGATAAAATAAAACAACTTGGTCACAAGGAAAAGAGGCCTTGGGAGAGGATACCAGAAGGGTTCCTGCTAAACAGCTCCTTGACACTCTCTGGCCCCAGTCTCCACACCTCCAGAGATGTTTTTCAGTCACTAAAGGAGACGGCTATCTCTTGCAGAGAACAACTTTATGACTGCCAGAGGGTTTTCTCATCTGACTTCCTGGCCATGCTAAAAGACTCTTACTACTATAATGCAATTCATCCTGGCTCTCAGAATATTGCTTCACATTCAACCACATTCTACTTAAATTTCTTATATAACTTTTAAGAATCTGAAAGTTTGAACTGTTGTATCTGTTATGAGATATCCATATAGAAAAAAAATCATCAAAACTTATTTAAAAACATATTTATAAGTGTTTCATGTACTCACTTCTTAGAGAAAAAAAATTTACAATTTTTCCCTCTTCTCCTTTACCTTATGGTTAAGAAAATGTTTCACTTCAAAAGAAGTAAAAAATTAAATTAGAGCAAACAAACCAGTGAACCCATTATAATGATAGTTGCCTCCAGATCAATTATGAAGGAGAAGGATTCCTTCTGTTACTAAAGAGAAAGTTGACAACAGTTGCTTTGTTCTGTTTGGTTTTTTTAAGCTCGGGAAAATTTCCTTTCTCTCTGTCACCTATTTTTTAAGTTTCTGTGTGTTTCCACTATCATCTATGAAGGAAGAATTTTAGGCATTTAGCTTGGTATACTATTTTCCATCACATATGAGAATTAAGGAAATCTTATTTACAAAGCTCCTCTGTCAATTATTCTAACACATTGTTGCAAAGGGAAGCATCTCATCATGAAGTTCTCAAGCCCCAGCTTTATCCCATGTCCAAGACCACACACTTGGCCTAAATGGAAAGGACTTGAGTTTCATTTTCACCAAACCCACTCACGTGATGGTTCAAGGTTCACACTGAAACTATTGTTTCTACTAACATAAGGAATGATACATATGCAAGGTCATTAGAGAACCAAGCAAGAGCCTGAAGTCCATTGGCAGATATACACTGTTTAAGTGGATAAACAGGTACATTTGTCTTAAGATAGTCCTCTGGACAGATACTGAGATGGAGACTTGAAACAGACCATTAAGCAGGGAAGTACTCTTCAGAGTTACAATTGTAAAGGCTAGGATGGCAGAATTGGACAATGGGAAAAGTTCACCTGCAATGCAGCCGGGACATCTGCCCATTTTGGAGAGCCCTGAGTATGGAATGATTCCTAAGAGTTTTATCTAATAGTTGAGAGTTCTGGCCTTTATCTCCACAACAGCCAATTTTGGGCCTTGAGAAACTCCCTGTGAGGAGGCATACCCCTGGGTGAGCCGCTACTCACTGCCAAGGGCAATACCCAGTAAGGAAGGCAGTTGTGAGCTGTTAGCAGCAGCAATTTCAAGCGATGGGAGGATGTGTACATCAGCTAGAAGAGGGAACCTGGGCAAAACCATGCAGTAACCACTGGAGAAAACACAGTTTATAATATAGACTATTCTGCATCAATATAAAAATTCAATATTTCATCTACAGTGGCTTATTTTCACAGGAAAATTATATTCTAGATTTGATGTTTTATTTTTGTTGTGTGTGCATGCATCAGTCTTTTTTTACATATAATTTAAAACTAATTCCTCTTGGAATCAGAATTTAGGAAGGACCTGGCTTAATTTACTCATTTTATCAATAAAGGAAAAATTTTCCATGTCAAAAAGCTCTTTTGTGATGGAGATATATTAAGAAGGGGTTCCAATCTAATTTCCTTTCAGATCACGATTCTGCTTCATTAATTTAACAATCTTTGACTGTCCATTGTATTTTTATTGTTGGAGACAGAAAATCCATGTATTCCCACTCCCATGTAGCTTATCATCTTGAAATCATCTGTACTAAAATATGCCCCGTTGTTACTGAAAATGGTATTCTAAGAATTAGCCTTGACAACATTTGTACTAGTTGTTCTATGACAATTTAATGTGAAACCCTTACCTCTTTTGAGGTAGAAATGTATCAGTCTTCCCATATTTTAATTATGAAGGATAGGGAGGAAAACTTTCCCCCTTTTCCCTTCTAGGTTCTTGAGATGGCATAATAATTAAATTGGCATAAAACAGATTAACAGAAGAAAAAGTGTAAACTTAATATTGTACCTACAGAAGCCCCACAAGGACTTAAGAGGCTCTCTAACAGTCAGGCTATTGAGGTTTGCATGCCCTCCTGAGCTAAGAAAAGCTATTACCAACCTAGACTGCATATTAAAAAGCAGAGACGTTACTTTGCCAACAAAGGTCCATCTAGTCAAACCTATGGTTTTTCAAGTAGTCATGTACAGATGTGAGAGTTGGACTATAAAGAAAGCTGAGCGACGAAAAATCGATGCTTTTGAACTGTGGTGTTGGAGAAGACTCTTGAGAGTCCCTTGGACTGCAAAGAGGTCAAACCAGTCAATCCTAAAGAAAATCAGTCGAAGTTCCAATATTTTGGCCACCTGATAAGAAGAACTGACTCCTTGGAAAAGACCCTGATGCTGGGAACGATTGAAGGGAAGAAGAGAAGGGGACAACAGAGGATGAGATGATTGGATGGTATCACCGTCTCAGTGGACATGAGTTTGAGCAAGCTCTGTGATGATGGTGATGGATAGGGAGGCCTGTCATTCTGCAGTCCCTGGGGTCACAAAGAGTTGGACACAACTGAGTGACTGAACTGAACTGAGCTAAGAAGAAGTGGATAGAGGTCTGGGACTTCAAAGGGGAGGAAGATAGTTCACAGGAAGAGGGAAGAGCAAATATTTGATTAATGTTTACCACATTAAGAATTCTTTCTGGTGTAAAAAAAAAAAGTTATCTTTGGTAATAGCTCTCTTCCTGGCACAAACTCCCTATCCAAATTATTTTAGGCAGTTAAAGGGGATATAAAACGTTCTTGAGTTTGTTGGACCTTGAGTGTCATTCGCTCAAAGTAATCCACATGCCAAAGTGCCACATTCTGGGGCACCCTGCCTTGAACCCCATCAAAGCCAGTATCAGTAATGCTCTCCTTCTTAGCTATCACCTGACTCTGTCTCAAATAACCAGACCCCATGAGTGTTAAGGCTGTGCTTCTTCAGAATTAATTATACCCTATTCAGGCTCAAGGATACGCTTCTTATTCTTTTAGCTTTCCTCTGTTCCTGCTTAATACAGGCTGTCTCATTTCTCTTTGCATGCCAAATTATTTGTCCTACTACCATAAACTGATCTTTTCAAAGATAATCTCTGTCAACATTGCATGGGTCTTCCTGTTCTGTCAGGCCCACTGGAGCTAGCTGAAGGGATCTAATCATAGGAGGTAGAAGCTACAGCTGTCAATGTTAGGGAAGGTGACCTAGAGAGCAGTGCAACCTACCCAGTGTATGGAACATTCCACTGCAGCACAGAAAGCTTCAGCCACTGAAACTGTTCCTGTCCATCTGGTATTGCCTGAGCTTACTTTTTTCCTCTCAATTTGGTTTTTATGATTTATGACAAAGGTGGTAATGACAATGATGTTGATGATAATCATATATATCAAGTGCTAATTATATGAAATATTTATATAAGTATTTCCTCATTTTATTTGGTCTTCAAAAAGGGGTGTAATGTATTTCATAATTGTTGTTGCAAACATGGTCAACTGTCAGTCACATTTTTTTGTACTTATAAATGTCACTATAAGTCACATTTGCAACACTCCAGAACACAACTGTTTATTCATCCTAGTCCCCTGTCTTATGCTTCTGTGGAGTCTTCAAAAGATATTGCCATGTTCCGTCAAAAAGTGTTATATCAACTTTCATTATCTTAGAATTGTTTCACATACTTTTTTTGATATTTTTTAATGTATAAAATTTGGTAGAACCTCTGTCTTTCTCTTTATAGCAAATAAAACTTGTAATAAAATGAAACTAAAATTCAGCATAAACACTCTTCATACAAATACATCTCCCTCTCCCCCTCCCTTTCTCTCTCCTCCTCCAGTTCTCCCTGAAGGTAGCCATTATAAGAGAGAGAGTATCCCCTATAAGAGAGGATCCTAATGACACTCTGCCCTTAAAGCCTATATCAGCACAACGTGGTATTAAAAAAATCAGACACAGATCTAACTCCAAAGCACTGATGAGTAACACATCTTTGCTTTTTGTTTGTTTTGATCAAGAGATAGAAATAAAACTCCCTTTAACCATCTCCAGCTCATTCTTGAGTTTCTCTTCCTCCAGTGACTACCACATCTTTTCTATTTTCCTCAATCCATTTCTTTTCATAGTTGCTTCTAATAAAAGTAATTCTATATCTTTTTTCACTCTAACCTCTCCAAACTGTCCCCTACCATCCCCTCACTTTACAGTATCACTTCACATAGTAAAAACAAACCTATGAATTTCTGGAAGAAGAGGAAAAGGAAAATAACTAGTATATTCAATAGACAGCATTTTGCTCCAAATGTGGATAGGTTTGAAGGAAGGGGTTGATGATGGAGAAGATATAAGGGGTGGGGGGTGGTGCTAGAAGTGCTGAGTAGACTCCTCCAAATAAACATGGTAAATACTTTTTCTCCTTTAATTTGAATGGTGTCTAGCTTCTATAAAACTCTCCTCAGTTTTGGCCGTAAATCAGCAACTTCCTGTTAAAAAGCTCTCCCTGAATCTTATTGGAATCTCAGATTTATTACATTAGCAAAAAGAATTCATTATGGGCCCTGGGACATTCGCTTTTCTTCAAACTATTGATTTAATCTCACCATCAAATTGCCCAACATACTTGGGTAGCTCAAATGGTAAAGAATTTGACTTCTATGAGGGAGACCAGGGTTTGATACCTGGGGCTCAAAGATCCCCTGGAGAAAGGCGTGGCAACCCTCTCCAGTATTCTTGCCTGGAAAAATCCCACGCACAAAGTCTGATGGGCTACAGCCCATGGGGTTGCAAAGAGCTGGATACGACTGAGTGATTAACACTTTCACTTCACTTTCAAACTTTACAGTCCTCTTGCCTCTCACCTCCAAGTGCTTCTAATTGAAAATGTTATACATATACACAATGGAATATTACTCAGCATTAAAAAAAAAAAATTCATTTGAATCAGTTCTACTCAGATGGACGGAACTGGAGCCCATTATCCAGAGTGAAGTAAGCCAGAAGGAAAAACAACAATACAGTATACTAACGCATATATATGGAATTTAGAAAGACGGTAACGAGAACCCAGCATGCGAGACAGCAAAAGGAATGCAGATGTATAGAACAGACTCGTGGACTCTGTGCATGAGGGCAAGGGTGGGATGATAAGGGTGAATGGCATTGAAACATGTTAATTATCATATGTGTAATCAATCGCCAGCCCAGGATTGATGCTCGGGGCTGGTGCATCGAGATTTCCTGGGGGGAGGGAGGAGGGAGAGAGGAGGGAGGGGGGTTCTGGAGGGGGAGCATATGTAAACCCATGGCGATAACATGTCATTGTATGGCAAAACTAACTAAAAAATAAATAAATAATAATAATTAACAAAAAGAAAATGGTATAGACTCCCCATGAACATCTCCATTATCAAAGCCTCGGCTTAATCTCTTGTCATACCTTACCTACATTTGTACAACAGCCTCTTCAATAATTTCAGTTTCCTGCTATCAGAAATTGCTATTCCCTTCCATCTTTCCTTTCCCTACAACTAAGAACTTTAATTTTTTACTTTCTATAATGGAAATTTTGAAACCTATAGGAAAGTAATGGAAATAATCAAATAAACTCAGGTATCCATCAATCAGTTTTAACAGTTCACAATTCACAACCAACTTATTTTCATCTGTAGTCCATCCCTGATTGTATTAAAGCAAACTCCAGGCATGGTATCATTTCAACTCTGAAGAATATAAGAAAGAAACTCTTCTTTTTGAAAAATCTTATTATAAAACATTATCACACTTAAAAATTAACTATAATTTTTTAACAGCAAAATGTCAAGCAGTGTTCTTAACTTCCCTCATTGTCTTACACATTTTTATTTTACAGTTTGAATCAAAGTCTAGATAGGGACCATAAATTGCAACTCTTTCCTTATTTTTCAAGCATCTCTTACTCTATGGTGCCTGCTCCTTCCTTTATTTTGTCGTTGTTATGGTGGTGTAAAACAAGAAAAACAAAGAATGTTGCTCACCATTCTGTCCTACAAGGATTAAATCATCAGCCACTGTAGTTGCTGATCAACAGTGCGCCTGAGAGGAATTTAGAATGAAAAGAAGGGTTAGGCACTCTGTGCTTTGGATGAGCAGACCCCTTAGATAAGATGTATGTCTTGGGAAGAATTTTGATGAACCCTGATACTTCCATCTCCCCATACACAGAAATGCACTAAAATCATTAACTTGAGTTGTTTGTTCTTTGCCAATAGCATAGTCTTCTACCCAGATGTATGTTTGCCTGCATGTTTTCCCTAGCCAAAAGTCATGTATAAAGTGGCCTGTTGCTTAACTCTTTGGAGCACTTCCCTCAGAGCTCCTAAGAGGCTGTCTCCGGCCTATCAGTTCAGTCACTCAGTCATATCCTCAGCAACCTCCTCGAATAAAACTTAAACTCCCAGCTCTTATGTAGTGTGTTTTTCTTTCAGTTGACAATACTAATTGAAGAAAATGTATTGTTTCTTTTGTCTGAGTTTTTCTAATTACATTTTCATGATTTTGTTTAACATGTTGGTTAGTTTGCAATGTACCTATAAATTGATGATCAAATCCAGAGGTTTCATCTGTCTTGGATTTAATACTTTGGGCAAGAAAATTTTGTAGATTTTCTCATGTGCTTGCATGAGAATGGCTTATCTTTTTTATGTTACCTAGTTCTATTAATTTATGAGGTATTACAAGCAAAATTGTGATACTTCATCATTTTTTCTTCATTTACTAGCTCAAATTGTCTATAAAGAAGAAATTTCCCTTATTAATTATCTGGTTACCTTAAACCATAGTTTTAAGCTTCTTACTGAAAATGCTTCATGATCCAGCTCTGACCTATCTTGTTAGGATTAGCCCCCCTCCTCACCACATGCCTATTTTACCCAGCAGTGTAATGGTTTACAAGAACCGGGTTTCAAGATCTTTTCTTGACACACCCAGCATTTAGCAACTGCTGACATGTTGCTAAATTAAGAAATGTTTGCCGAATGTAAGCAAGCATATGAATTTCCTATATAAGTAACTGATCATGTAATACTTGTATTTATGCATGATTTCAAACACATTCAGACTTTCAGATGCTCATACTTAATGTCAGAAAGAATTCTTTTCAATGTGAATACACCAATGTACTGACAAGTCATATTAACTTCTAATACAACATTAGCAGTGAATTAAATGGAGACATCCTAAATTATACCATTCAAGAGATAAATGTTATTCTAGAGTGGATTTGGCACTACGCGCTCTTAGCAATACGAAGTCACCAGTTCTCAAGGATTTTATTTCCTATCACCTGCAGTAACCAAATCATCACTAACTAGTTAGGTAGTATTAGCATTTCAAAAAAAACACTAAGCAAATGTTCTTCAAATACAATGAGAAGATTTCTTTATTCTCAAACATTCTCACTTATTCTTAAAACACTCTCGTGCTGCCTTCAGAACAGTTCAGTCACTCAGTCGCGTCCAACTCTGTGACCCCATGGACTGCAGCACAACAGGCCTCCCTGTCCATCACCAACTCCTGGAGCTTACTCAAACTCATGTCCATCAAGTCAGTGATGCCATCCAACCATCTCATCCTCTGTTGTCCTCTTCTCTTCCTGCCTTCCATCTTTCCCAGCATCAGGGTCTTTTCCAGAGAGTCAGTTCTTTGCATGAGGTGGCCAAAATATTGGATCTTAAGCTTCAGCATCAGTCCTTTCAATGAATATTTAGGACTGATTTCCTTTAGGATGGACTAGTTTGATCTCTTTTGCAGTCCAAGGGACTCTCAAGAGTCTTTCCCAACACCACAGTTCAAAAGCATCAATTCTTCAACCAATTCTAAGGCCTGTTGCCTTCGATGATGCCATATCCATAGGTTTTCTGCCTACAGATACCACTTTCATTCTTTGCCTGCTCATCTTTTCTAAGTGATCTTCAGATAAAAGACTTCCTCAAAGTTTAGAAAACTTTCTTTATTCCTATATTTACTCTTAGGCAATGTCATCTAATTATCAGCTTCTTTCTTGTCCACATATTTCCTTTGGGTTTTGGACAGTAATTGCCAACATCTCTACTTGGAGGTTTCACAGGCAGCTCACGTTGAATTGCATCTTCCTCCTGCCGCCTGTTCCTTTTCTGTTTCTTAGAATCTCAAGGAGGGGCACCACCACATGTGATTAGACAAACTAGGACTCTAGTCATGATCTTTCCCTCTCCTCTCCCCTCATTTCCAATCAAGAACCAAAGCTTTTTTTTTTTTCTGTTTTATATACAAAATACTCCATGAGTATGTATGGGAGCAAAATGGGCCAACTCAAAATGTTACTTTGGCACATGAAATTTTTCAAATTGAAAACAATGAAGGCCCAAAAGACTCAGAAAGAAACTTTCACTTAGCCCACTAGCTGACTAAAATAATTTGGAGGAAGTGCCTGTCCCCATAACAGAGCTATCACAAGAGTTATCTTCAAATATAGGCTAGGTGTGGTGGAGGAAACTCAGGCATGGCCTATAAATCAGAGTCCGCTCTGTGTCCCATGATCTCTGCAAGGCCCAGCACACATTTGGTCACCAAACGTTTGATTTTGTATCTCCATGTCCATTGCTTTCCTCCCACATGAAGTCCCAGATCATTACCTACAACACCCTCCTTTGCCTCTAACTGAAGAAGGTACTCGAGATAAAGGTTTCAGCCATTTTGGAGAGTTTCTCAGTTCTCCTGGGCCTCTCCCAAGTGTATGTGTCATTAAAGTTTAAATTTCTCCTCTTAATCTGTCTCATGTCAATATTCTTCTTAGACTAGCAGAAGAACCTAGAGGTGTAGAGGAAAATTTCTTCCTCCTTAATAAATGAAACCATTTTTCTCTCTTTCCACATTTAAGATGCTGGTTCTGGTCATTAGGGAACTGTTCCTGCACTAGAGTTAGTTTCTCCCAGTGGCCTCACTGCATATAATTTTGCCCTGATTCAATTCAGAATAATCTTTAAAAAATTATTTCACTACCTTGTTTAAATTATTTTGGGCTGTTTCTATTCTCTGGGGATAAAGGGGAAAAAATCCTTGATATTTCTTAAAAGCTTTGCATATCTGGATATAGTCCTTTCCACTTCACTTTAGCCACTTTTGGCTAAATTTATCAGGCATGTTGTATTTGTTAAGGAAAAGATAAGTCTTTTTGCATATAGGCTATTTCCCCAGTCTGAGACACACAGCCAGACACTTCTATCTTACTGAATTTATCACTGGGTCATGGGTCAAACACGTTGTATGTAGTAAATAGTCCGTGACACATACACTATAGTACCTGCCATCACCACCAAGATTAGGTGAAGACTCCTTGCTATCATAACTTATCCAACCCTATATTTCTTAATTGCACTATTGCAGTTACAATGAAATATTTAATTGGCTTAAGCAGAGAGGGTGTTTATAAAAAAATATTGGCTTTCCCAACCAAAATGTGAACTTATAAAAGCTAAGGGGTTTGATCTTTGTAACTCTTAGTCACTTATCTCTTAATTATTAACACAATCCCTGATACATAGTACACAGTACACAATAAATATTTGCTGAAGAAAGGAAAGAACCAATCACTCAGTTAGTCAAAAAGGCACAAAAGATTTTCACATTGTAAACTGCCTCCTTGTGTTTCAGGAACTTTCAAGTCTGGGCCAAAGTGAAATCTTCTGCTAAGGTATACACACTTATCTTTGTAAAGAATAGATATATAACACCTGCGTACTTGCTTTTGCCCAATACAGTTCTAGTCAGCTATCATTTATAAAACATCCTCTGATAAGCAGTAGTTTATTTCATCAATATACTTCTACTGAGTGTCAATTATGAATATTTTGAGTGTCAATTATAAATAGTCTGAATGACTATTCAAGATTATTTATCCCTCCAGTGCCTCCTGGTGTGATATCTGCCACATAGAGGTTGCTAATACATATTAAATTTTTTTTATTATTTTTAGAAGTAATAAAGTTACTGTGGGAAATACGGGTAGGTGACTTAGGGTAGATTTGTGCCCAAGCCATCCTTGACTCACAGCATGGAAAAGGAGCCTCAATTATATAATTTATTTGCCACATATCTGCAAAATTTACTGTAGTGAGATTGTATTGATGGAAAATTAAGAGCAAGGTATTGACTATGAATTTTAGAAAGTGGCTTAAAAACAAGTCTAGTACTGTCCTTCATAGAAGGCTGCTGTGCAATATTCAAGAGATCTTTTGGGGAATATTTTAACCTAGTAATTTGTAAATCTAGGGTCTTTGATCAAGAAATTTCAGAAAGAAGGGAATCTCACAAATAATTGGAGAAACTTCTGATTTTCTATTGCATAGCTTAGCTTATTGGTACAGTTTTTATGAAATAATCTTGGCTCACGTACTTTACATAAGACTCAAGGTTTGCTGGTATCCCTTATATTTGAATCTTCTGTCTTTAATCAATTTTTAAAAATCTACTATAATTGTAGTTTTATATGTTTTTCCAGATTTTGCTTCATATATTTAAAGGCTATGATATTAGATGCATATAAATTTAGGCTTATAATTTCTTCCTGTTGAATTCACCCAATATTATTAAATGCCTGTTCTTGTCTTTAACATGATCTCTTCCCTTAAAATTTACATTACTATTAGTATAGCTTTACTACAGATTTTTCACTGCTGTATCTTTTTGACATCTTTTTGCTTTCAAATCTTATGTATCCTTGTATTTAAGGTGAGTCCTTTTAAGTATTACACAGATGGCTTTTGTGGTTTAATCCAATCTAAACAATATTTATATTTTATTTGTAATATTTAACCTATTTAAATTAGAATTATTAATATATAGAGATTTATATCTATAATTACAGTATTTGGCAATTTTCACCCATTTGCATCTTTTTATTTCTGTCCTGATTTACTTATTTTTTAAAATGTTATTGAAGTAGCATTGATTTACAATGTTGTGTTGGTCTTTCTTTTTAATGGTTCTCTGTTTCACCTTTCTTGCCTTTTTTTGAGTAATCCATCCTTTTATTATTTCACTTTCCCTTGTAGAGGTTTATACTGACTTTAATTCACATTTTGTCACTTACCTTGATGATTAAAACTTATATACATCAGTTCTTTTAGTGTCTATCAAATTTAAACTTTCCACATTTCCAAGCAGTGCAAGAACTTAAAACCTTTTAACTCCTCTTATATTCCTCCTTCCTGTATTTTTATCATATAATTCTACTTATATTTTAAAAGCTACAACAGATTGCTATTATTTTAAGAAGTTCAAATTTATTTAGAAGATTTATCCACAAATATACTCTCTCTGGCACTTTTCATTCTTTCCAACATTGTATCACTTCATTGATTCCAACATTTTATTATGAAAATATTCAAATATATAGAAAAGTAAAAAAAAATTCATACTGCATGAGCATTTACCTACCACCTGGATACTACAATGAACATTTTACTAAACTTGTAAATGGAAACCTAACTTTCCACTCCTCTACTTATGCTCATTATTATCAGATGTATAGTTAAGTTGCAGCCATCACCATGCTGCTTCTTAAATACATCAGAATGGACATCATCTATGAGAGTTCAATATTTATTTATAGTTATTTATTTTGATATAAAACATATCTGCAAAGAAATGTACAAATCTTAAGAGCATCATTCAATAAAATTTGCTGGACGTCTAGTGTTAGCTCACTGTGATGTTCAATATTTTTTCATGTGTTAATTTATATATTTTCTTTTGTAAAGTATCTGTTCAAACATTTTGCACACTTTTAATTGGATTGTTTATCTTTTTTAAATTACTGAGTTGTAGAAGTTCTCTTTATATCCTGGGTAATTTTTCAGACACTTGTCTTGTAAATATTGTTTTCAATCTGTGGATTTCTAACTCATTCTTTTAATAGTACCTTTGATAAGAATTTTAAGCTTTGATTAAATTATTATTATTTTTTATGGTTATTGCTTCCTCTATCCTGTCCAAGGAAACTTTATCTCTAATCCCGAAGAGATTCACCTATGTCTTTTTTTTTTTTTTTTTTTTTTACTGGAAATAACTTTATTCTGGCAGCGCTTGGGCGGTGGGAGGCAACGTGCATGGCCCTTAGGAGCTGAAAGGAGCAGACTTCGGGTACAGCTGCTTCCATGGGTGGTGTACAGGGCTCTGTTTAGGGGACAAGGCGTGCAGCATCCGGCTGCTCCTCTCCTGGAACATCTGCTTCTATGCTCCATCAGGCCCAAACAGTTCTAGGAAGTTGCCAATGAATTCCCTCGATTTCTCTTCCCACTTCTGAATTAGATCATGACTCTTTTCTTCCACTCTGTTCACAAATTCCTTTGATCTTTCTTCCACGTTTTTGACCTTTTCTTTCATCTTGTCTACCTGGTTTTGGAAGCGGTACTTCTTCTCCCTCATCCACAGAGTCCACGAGTCTATTCTATACATGTGCATTCCTTTTGCTGTCTCGCATGTTGGGTTCTCCTTACCGTCTTTCTAAATTCCATATATATGCGTTAATATACTGTATTGTTGTTTTTGCTTCTGGCTTACTTCAGTCTGGATAATGGGCTCCAGTTTCGTCCATCTGAGTAGAACTGATTCAAAAGAATTTTTTTTTAATGCTGAGTAATATTCCATTGTGTCACCTATGTCTTCAATTAAAAGTTTTGTTTTAAACTTTTACACTTCTATCTGTGAGTCATCTCAAAATAATTTTTGGTAGGATATAAGGTACTATTTTAGGTTCATTTTTTTTTAATATATACAGACATTCAGTTGTCGCTACACCATTGATATTAAAGACATCGCTTTCTGCATTTAATTTCTTTGAATTCTTAATTGAAAGTCAAATGTCATTCTAGTTCTGGGCTCTCTGATCTGTTTCATTGATCTATTTGTTAATCTCTATTCAAAATACTCTTTGTTAATCTCTACTCAAATCATTCTATTCACGACTACACTAAAACCTTTAATGGTGTGGATAACAAGCTTTGGAAAATTCTTAAAGAGATGAGAATACCAGACCACCTTACCTACCTCCTGAGAAACCTGTATGAACGTCAAGAAGCAACAATCAGAATCAGACATGGAAAAATGGACTGGTTCAAAATTGGGAAAGGAGTACATCAAGGCTGTATACTGTCACCCTGTTTATTTAACTTATATGCAGAGCACATCATGTCAGATGCCAGGCTGAATGAAGCTCAAGCTAGAATCAAGATTGCCAGGAGAAATATCAATAACCTCAGATATGCAGATGATACCACCCTCATGGCAGAAAGTGAAGAAGTAAAGAGCCTCTTGATGAAAGTGAAAGAGGAGAGTGAAAAAGCTGGCTTAAAACTCAACGTCCAGAAAACCAAGATCATGGCATCTGGTCCCATCACTTGGTGGCAAATAGAGAAACAAAGGAAACAGTGACAGATTTTATTTTCTTGGGTTACAAAATCACTGCAAATGGTGACTGCAGCCATGAAATTAAAAGATGCTTGCTCATTGGAGGAAAAGCTATTACAAACCTAGACACCATATTAAAAATCAGAGACCAAAAAAAAAAAAAAAGTTGGCAACAAACGCCTGTACAGTCGAAGCTTTGGCTTTCCCAGTGGTTCTATACAGATGTGAGAGCTGGACCCTAAAGACGGCTAAGTGCCAAAGAATTGTTGCTTTGAACTGTGGTGCTGGAGAAGACTCTTAGGAGTCTCTTGGACTGCAAGGAGATCCAACCAGTCAATCCTAAAGGAAATCAACCCTGAATATTCATTAGAAGGATTGATCCTGAACCTGAAGCTCCAATGCTTTGGCCACCTGATGTGAAGAACAAGGTCATTGGAAAAGACTGTGATGCTGGGGAAAATTGAGGGCAAGAGGAGAAAGTGGCAACAGAGGATGAGATGGCTGGATGGCATCACTGACTCAATGGACCTGAGTTTGAGCAAACTCTGGAAGATAGTGAAGGACAGAGAAGCCTGGCATGCTGCAGTCCATGGGGTTGCAAAGAGTCAGACACAAATGAGCAAGTGAACAACAAATTGAAATTACACACTATCTTGATTACTATAGATTTATAGGAAAATCTTGAACTCAGCGTGAGTTCTTCAAATTTTTTTCTTTTTCAAGATTCCTTTTAATATTCTTAGATTCATAACAACTTTGGTATCACTTTGTCAGTTCCTTAAAGAAAAAGCCTGGTGACCTCATGACAAAGATTTTGTTCCCTTAGTGTATGAGGAATATCTCATCATCTCATCCCTTCTTTCTCACCATCACCCATCCCATGTAATTGGGTTATTAATATCTTTATGCAAACCATATTGGTTTATTTTGGTGAGTACAATCTTCAAATTAATGTATCAGCAAATAGAAAGTAAAACCGTTCGGCTGCAGTGCAGACAGGCCCACATCAAGTCTCTGTCTCACATGCAAATATATATTCAATATTTTCACTTTTAATCATTTACCAGCCTAAGATCTGTCCACATATTACCTGTATATGTTATTGATATGGGAATATTATTAGCACTCTGTTGTTGATATGTGACTATTTAATAGCCCAAAACAGAGATGTTAAATATACTAATCACCCATCCAACAAACATTCATGGGTGTTTAAAATAAGACAGCCTCCTCACCAGTTACTTCTTGTAATACCTACAATTAAGTTGAGTGTTAAGGTTATTCCCAGAGTTATCACACCATCATAATTTTTTTCCTATTGTTTGGTGTGACAGAAGATACATCCGAGAATCAGATTTAAATTACAAATGGATCCCTACCTTTACTTTTCAAGACAGCTGTGTCATGTTCAAAATACAGTCATCTCCCATACCACTTCCCTGAATTTCACATGTTTTATTTTTCACATTCCTAATATCAATAAATGCCAACTCTTCTAGATTTTTATCTTCATATGTACACTGAATATTACAAAGCATTTCCTAGAGAAATAAGATAAGCCCTAAAAAAAGGAGATCAACACTATGTTCATATGTCAGAAGTCTTAATATTGTTAAGATTTCAGTTTTCCCTAAATTGATCTATAGTTTCAAGATAATTCCTACTTAAAATCCCAGTAGGATTTTTTTTAATATAAGTTGAGAATATGATTCTAATATTCCAATGAAAAGATAAAGGACCTAAAATAGCCAAAACAACTTTGAAAAAGAACAAATTTGAAGGGCTAACACTATCTGACTTTAAGACTTATTATAAATAAGTGCTCCTCAAAATAATGTTTTATTGTTGTAAAGACTGATAATTAGATCAATGGAATGGAATAAAGTATCCAGAAATAGATCTATATATATTTGGAAATTTTGATAAATGTTACAAAGACACTTCAGTAGAGAAAAGATAGTCTTGTCAACAAACGGTGCTAGAATCCTTGGATATTTATGTTCAAAAAATGAACTTCAATTCATAACTTACACCATAAACAAAAGTTAATTCAAAATAGATTAGAGACTAAATGTGAATGTAAATCTAAACCTCTAAAATGTCCAAAATAAAACATAGAAGAAAATCTTGAATTATTGGGCTAGGCAAAGCTTTCTCAGATATAACAAGAAAATTTTTTCATAGCAGGAAAACTGATATACTGAACTACAAAAAGTTATAAACATCTACCCTCCTAAGGACATTATGAAGATAAACTACAGACTAAAAAAATATTTGCAAATCATATGTATGACAATGGACATGAATTCAGAATAAAGAACCAACAAAACTCAATAAGAAACATACAACCTATTAAAAATAGGTAAAATGTGGAGAAGGAAATGGCAACCCACTCCAGTAATCTTGCCTGGAAAACCCCATGGACCGGGGAGCCTGGCAGGCTACAGTCCATGGGATCACAGGAGTCAGACACGACTTAGCGACTAAACCATCCACCGCTACAAAGTGAATATATGCCTAAAGATAATGTGTGAAAGGATATTTGCCATATACTAGCTAGTTTTTTGGTGGGAGGGTGGGAGTCAAGGAAGACTTGGGGTTATTTTTTCATCAACTTCCATTATATACTTATTTATAATGACCATTATTTTTACTAATACTGTAAAACTATGAAAATGAATAAAATACTAAAAGTTTCATATAGCCAAGAATTTGTAATATGATGACTTTATTTTATATAATATGAATTAAAACATGTATCTGCCACAGATGCATATGAAGGGAAAAAAATAGGCAAAATGATGAGTGAGCACTTCACAAACAATATATTATGAATGACAAACACATGAAGAGATGCTGAATATCATTAGTCATCAGGGAAACTTGAATTAAAACCACAATGAGGTACCACTATACATTTATCAGAATAGATCAAATTAAAAAGAGTAACAAAATCGTAGGAAGTTTTGGTGAGGATATGAAAAACTAGAAATTTCATTCAATTGCTATCAGAACTTTCATACGATTATAAAATGATACAACCTCTTGAGAAAATAGTTTGGTAGCTAATCTAAAAATTAATTATACACTTCCCATAGGATACAACCATTCTGCTCCAAGATATTTACCTTAGAGCAATGACAACATATATTCACATAAAGATTTATAAACAAATGTTCATAGCTGCTTTGTTTGTAAAAGCTAAAAACTGGAAATGATCCAGTGCCCATCAACAAATGAATAGATAAACAAACTACGTATGTCCATTCTATGGAATTAAATTAGCAACAAAAAGTAATAAAATCTTGATACATGTTACAACATGCTTAAATATCAATATCATTTTGCTGAGTAAAATAAGTCACACAAAACAGTATACATAATACATGATTCCATTTATATAAAAAAATTTTAAAGGCATACTAATCTATTGTGAGAGAAATAGGATCAGGGTGCGTTTGGGGAAGAAGCATAAGTTTAAGTAGCAGTGGGAAGGAGAATATACAAAATGACAGAATGAAGATGCTCATTTTCCTCACTATGGTGATTATGTCAGGTAGATATCAAAACTATCGGATTATATGCTTTGAATTGTACAATTTGTTGTATCTAAACCTCAAAGTTTTTAAAAAATAAAAATGAAAACAGAAAATAATAAAACATGATAACAAATTTGGTCGTACTGAGAGAGTTTGAAATTTTCAGATTGAACTGATAGAACACTAAGAAAATATAAAGCAATGACTGCACGGAAAACATTTGATCAAAGAAGAAAATGTAATTCTGATATATGCTACACAGCTTTTTTGTGAATCATATTTATATAATCATAATAAGACTTGGGCTTCTCAGGTGGCACTAGTGGTATAGAACTTGCCTGACAATGCAGAAGACATAATAAGATGTGGGTTTGATTCGTGGATTGGGAAGATCCCCTGGAGGAGAGCATTGTAACCCACTCCAGTATTCTTGCCTGGAGAATCCCATGGAGAGAGGAGCCTGACCAGCTACAGACCGTAGGATCACAAAGACTCTGACCCAGCTGATAGACTTAGCATGTGTATGCAGACACACACACACACAAAATAAGATTTTTAAAATAAATATTTACTTACTCAATTATCAAGTAACTATATTGAGAGGATGGGGAAATGAAGAGTGTGGTGGTGGTATAAAGGAGATAAATGATGCTTTTGCATACTAAGAAGTGTATATATGTGTGTGTGTGTGTATATGCAGCCTAAACTTGTCACACACACTATATGTGGAACGTGTGTGTGTGCACATAAATAAAAATTTTATTTGTGAATCTTTACCATTTTTTTCCATTGCCTATGGTGTTTTGATTTGAATCTACTCTTATTTAAGATAATTTAGTTTTAATTTGCCTAGAGAATATATTTTTCATCTCTTCTCAACAGTCAGCAAACATTAATTACTTTGTAAATAAAATAATTTAGCAGTATTCCAAGTGTTCTCATAAGTACTATATTACTTACATTATGGATCTTAGGTTTATGCTTTTTTTTTGGAATGTGCATTGAATGACATAAGCCAAAAAAGAAAATGTGACTATGAATAAAAGTATTCAACCTCAAATTGCCAGCTTCCTATAACTAGCTATTGACAACCCTGGGGATCACTCTAGTTACATCCAGAGCAGTATTTGTTTTAGTCCCATTTATTGATTTCTTAGGCTGAGCTCTTTGCTGAGATGGCAGCACACAACTCAAACAATTTCACAGAATTTATGGGTTAGAAAGGAACGTAAAGGTCACTGAGTCCGACTACTGCCACAATAATATCAGATTTCCTAAGAATATTGACACACATGAACTGGTGCCTCTACTTGATGCTGAATTCAACAAATACTTTTCAGTTCTTAACTTGCTTAAATACACACTAGGGCCAATTATTGCTCTTCTTCCTATTTCCTTTCCTTCTCTTTGCTCTCCATTTTCTGACAAGTTTTCTTCCCATAGCTTCTATGGCACTCCATTTCATCACTGATTCATTCTGTCTCTCTGAAGTCACTTTTCTTCTGCAAATTATTTAAATCCCCAAGGTTTGTCCTAAATCTTCTAATCTTATCCTCTCTACATTCTCATCCATTCTCCTAGCTTCAACCATTTTAGATAATATTTAAATCTATACTTAACCTGGAACTCTGCCCCAAATTACAGATTTGTATATCCAGCAGCTCTTTGTACATCTCAGTTTGGATGTCCCACAGGTATCTCAAGTTAATCATATCAAAATCAAACTCATGGTTTTCTTCCCATACACATGATTATTTTTATGTATTCCCCATCACTGTTAATAGAATATTATCTACCCAATCACTCAAGCAAGAAAATAGAACATCACTTAATTCTACCTCTGAAATATCTCAAATATATCAACTGTTTTCCCTCCTAAAAGTCAATTCCTTAGTTTAGTAAGCTAACTTTTCCTTTATCTTATGAAGTATGAACGTCTTCTAACTTTCATAGTTAGAAGACTATGCCTCTGGTCTCCTCTTTTTTTTTTTCCCACCATGCTGTCAGTAATTTTTCTAAAGTATAAGTCTGATCTTCTCTATCCTTCATTTAAAGCATTTTGATTGCTACATGTTATACATCGCATAAAGTCAAACTGTATTAAAATGTTTTTCAGGACACTAGCTTAGTTCTGAATTTCATCTTTTCCTACTAAATCACTCTTTTAGGTCTAGAAAAAATGAAAGTGTCTTGCTCAATCATGTGTTCAAAGGGCTCCCTCTTGCTTGAAAACCAACTGTTGAAGATTGGGTTTCTTGGGAAACAAGTTCTAAGATGGAGGTTGATATGCACAAACTTTATTAGAGAGTTTTTTCAGAATCAACATCTGGGAAAGGGAGGGAAAGGAAAGAAGCAAAAATGAAGCAGAGGAAGAAGCCCAGTACCTATGCAATCTAGGCAAAGACTTCAGCCAACCCAAATAAATTCTTCAACTAGAATGGCCCTTCCAAGTTGTTCCCAGTGTGATGAGGGAGCAAGGTATAGTCCCGCAGAGTTCAGCCATGGGATGAAGGCTTCACTATGGAAGGGGACATGATCTTGGGCATGGCATCTCTCTAAATCAGGGCAATTTCTTAAAAGGGATGATGGCTGAATACTCTCAGCTGACAAAATTCCCAGTTGATCCATCAATCCTGATGGTTTATCCAAGTTTCTATTACAGGCTACCTCTGTTGTCCCTGAGATACATATCCTCAAATAATATCCTGGTAGGCCTCTTTTACTGGAGAAAACTTACAAGGTTAGTGAAATAAAGTACAAGGACCTGCTCCTGTGGTCTTGAGACCAGAACTAATATTTGTCCCCCTTCTCCACTATCTGAGATTCCCTTCACTCTCACTGAGCACCTCTGCTAGTCTTGGTGGCTTACTTTGTACTAACCTACACTCAAATCCTTGAAGACCTGAGTCCCTGATTGCCATATAGCTTCCTGTTTTGGTGACTACTACATGTATCCATTTACCATTCCTTGGTAAAGGAATTTTAAGAAACTTGCAAATGTTTCATGTTAATAATAAGCATATTTCTCTATGCTCCCATTATTTAACAGCAGACCTACTTCTTCAAGTAGGGTCAAGGTCAATTACCTCTGTTAGGGTGGTAACTCCTCTTTTTCCCTACTTTTCCTTTGACACAAGGAGCACAGAAACTGTCTTGGAAGAAGCTGATAGCTCATGGTTCTATGGGGTCTTTGCAGTATTCAATAGTAAAAACGTTTCTTCTCTTAAGAAACCAGGGCCTTTAAACCCACAGAGCCCAAATTTGTGGGAGTAGGAAATACAAATTCCTAAAAAGGGTCACTTGGAGTGATGATGGCAAGCAGAGCAACTTCTGTTATCACCCCCTGATCCTCAAATCCATATTAAGGATACCACACCAAATAAATCTCATTGATTAAGGGTATACACAGTATTCTAGAGGATGACACCCTATACTCATAAGGATTCTTCTCAAAGCTGATGGCTTAGTTTTGGCTTCAACAGGACCTATCATTGTCAATATAAAAGCTTCTGTGTACTCCTCATTTCAGGGTGGAAGGGGTCTGTGTAGTCAGCTTGACACCAAATGGATGATTAATGTCCTCAAGGGTGAGTGCCACACTGAAAAATCATCATTGATCCCAGTTGCTAGCAGATTGGGCACTTGGGATTAACAACAGCTTCAACACTGTTGATAAGTATTTGCTACTGCCCCAAGTACATCTCCATCTTTACCACCATAACTATTAAATTCACATGTTCGTTGTGTCAAACAGATGATAGCTGATAACCAATGCTGGCTGATGCCAACTGGTTGAGCCATACTGCCTTCTCAGTTGTTTAGTATTTCTTCTATGGTGGATGCTCCCTGGTGAGCATTAAAATGTGATTCTAATGTCTTCATACCAAAGTATGCTTACTCCTGTAAGTTCATCCACAGGGCTTTACTTCAAATCTCCTTGTCCTCAATCTTCTCAAATTTTTCTTTCCAGATCAATCAGTCAAGCCATTTGCCATTGCCCATGAGCTTTCACATGTTGTAATCACAGGTCATTTCGCTTTCCACTCTGACTAAAGCTCTGCTCATAGTGAAGATTTATTCAAATTGCTGTCTTTCAAAGCTATCACTAAATTAAGGCTATTTCAGAGCAGCTGTCACTTTTTAATTTACCTACATACCAAGCCAACTTATCCATGAACCAAGTTTGGCTTTTTCTTCTGTAGTCAGTTGGTTACAAGAGACTCCCCTATGGGGTCACACATAGATGTGATCTAAGGAAGAGGCATAAGTACAAGAGAGGTGGATGATGAGAGCCTGAGTCACCAACTATGCAGCTTGCATGTGAATACTCACCCTTTTCATGCCCAATTCTGAATGCACTGCTTCCATTTTACTATGGATTATTGTTTTCATTTACCATGAATATTGCCAGATTTTATGTCAATAAGTACAACAGAACCCACCTTATGATGGGGAGTTGTGACTCCTGATCGCTTGAAAGCTCACAGCCAGGTTCTTTACCACTGTAGGAACTATCTTTTCAAGTGAAATATGACTCCTCACTGCCAGGGGCAAAGTCTTGCACCAAAGCCCATAGGGTGTGCATGGTGGTTCTCCTATTAGAGCTTGCCATAACTCCAGATGGCATGTTTTATCCCCACATATACAAACACTGTTACATTTTCTTGATCATATGGCCCAAAGATCAGAGTCTCTTGAACTGCAATTTCAAATGCTGCAGAATATGTTACTGCTTTTGTCCCCATTCAGAGCTGGCAGCTTTTCATGTCACTCAATATATGGAATATAGTGTAAACCTGAGTTGAATTGACTGCTTCTGTATGCAAAGAGGCCCAAAGAGCTGCTATTATGGAAGGAGATGTGAGATGGAATGATCTGTCCTTTTCTTTGAAGAGGGTGTCATAAAGTGTCTCCGATTGATGGACTCCTAAATATTTTACTGATTTTGCGAGCCACTTAAACTTCACAGAATTTATTTCCCACCTTCTAGAGCATATATATCTTAACAATGCCTGCAACACACTGGCTGCTTTTCTAACAACTGGTCCAATGATGTCATCAATATAGGCACCAGTATCATGTCTTCTGAGATGCCCAGGTAATCCAAGTCTCTTCAGACTACACTGTGATGGTGAGTGGGAGAGTTAATACAACTATAAGGCAGAAACAAAAATGTCTAAATGTACATTCTAGCCTTTTACATGAATGTGAACTGTTTCTGAGCCTCTTTCTTGATAAGATGTAAAAAGAAGTATTAGTCTAATCAACAGCCACATAGCATGTTTTTCAGGCCAT
Source organism: Antilocapra americana (assembly GCA_007570785.1). NCBI lineage: Eukaryota > Metazoa > Chordata > Mammalia > Artiodactyla > Antilocapridae > Antilocapra > Antilocapra americana. Next base: position 5,086,877 of record ML661898.1, on the reverse strand, counting down.
GTTAATCTGCTCTAGCAAAATACCATATCTGGTTAGTGCTGAGTTTATAGAAGTCCAGTGTTAAGTTTATAGAAGTCTTTTATCCTCCGGAGTTCATCTGGATTTTAAATGGCCAGATTAGGAAAATAAATGGGGACCTGAAGGGGCCCACTACCCCTGCATCTATTAGTCTTTATATCTTTATGTCCTTGGGATAAAATATTGTATAGTTTTTCTAACCTCTGGCTGAGATAAGAGCCTCTTTACATGTTGCTAAGCAAGCCCTATGACATTTATCTTCAGGGTTTAATTGCTAATTAAACACTCCCTGCTTTTTATATCTTTTCCAAAATACCAATCATGCTTGGCAATAGTCACCAAATTAAATGGTCCTTGTAGTTATAATTATCCCTCCATCTACACACATACACACACATACACACACACACACATACACAGACACTTCTTAAATACTTGATAGGTTGCCCTTGACATGGTAGCTAGATACCAAAGATCCCCCTGCCCCCAAAGGGAAACACAGTTCCCAGTATGCACACTCTTGGGTCAGCCTCCTACCTTGAATCCAGATTAGCCCCATGACTTGCTTTTGACCAATAAAATAGAATGGGAGTGGCACTGCATAGCTTTAGGACTTATGCTCTAAGAAGCTTTCACCTTCTACCAGAGCCTCCTGGACCACTTGCTCTTAGGCTATATCCTCTCTGATCCTTGACTACATGTCATGAGAAACCAATGTAATACTGCAAAGCAATTATCCTTCAATTAAAAATAAATAAACTTCAAAAAAAAAAAAACAACCATGCAGAGACCACATACAGTACACTTCTCCATAGCCCAAACTGAACTTCCAGCCAACAAAGAGCTTCATTGTCCAGCCAGATGAGTGAGCCATTCTAGACATCTTGCTCACTTGCATTTTCAGATGACTACCGCTCTGGTTGACACCAGAGAACAATAGCATGGGAGCCCCTGAAGGACAAGGCCCGAACTAAGCCTAGATAACTCCTGAAACTGAGTGACACTAAATTTGGAGTTGCTTCTTTCAAATTAGTAACTAATGGAAACAACTGGTATATTCTTCCCAATTCACCACTGATAAAAATTTAACTATTATTAATATAAACGTAAATACTTTGTTCTAGGGGTTATTCACATTTATATATATTCACGTTCCATTCAAGGTGGGTCATCATTGTTGGCTAACCAATATATGAGACAGCTCAGTATCTCAGCTTGGCATCAGTTTTCTCATACCATTCCTGGTACCAACTGATAACAAGTTTTGAGTTTCCCAGGAAGATCTGTGAGACATAGATTAGGATACAGAGAGTTCCTTATGGATTTAGGATCAAGAGCTGTGGAATGGGAGAGGAGGAGAGAAAACAGAACCAAGCAAACTGAAAAGCTGGGCTGTGATATAGTCTTAATTACAAAGGCCTCAGCTGATCCTATAGGGAGCTCCGAAGGCAGGAAGTCCTAACAAGAGCTGGGCAGTTTCTCATAGCATCCCAAATACCACCTTCCCTCTTCTGTGCCTGTCAGTTTTCAGCCAATTCAGATGTTATCTTGGATGCATGTTCCACCAGCAGTCATTTTCTCACTCCTCTGATAATCCAAGTAGGTTCCCCCTGCCCCCTGCCCGCTCATGTTTTCAAATCATCTGCTTCTTGTACTATGGTACTTATTGAAGGCCATTGTGATTGCTTTTTCCCTCATCTTTCTGTGTTCCACTAGACTATAAGCTCTTAAAAAGACAGTGCATATTTTATACACAGTAATAATAGCGTATATATAGTAATTCTTCACAAATATGAATAAAAAATGAGTCAAGCATTATTTAAATGAATAATAGTATGACAAGACCAATATTAAACCACAAATAACCATCTTCTTTTTGCTGCTCTCAGGTTATTATTGCTCTGATCTAGTAGAAGTTAGCTTAGAGGAAGGAGATTTATAGATTTAGAGTGCTTACTTCAGTGATAATCTTGAGAGTATACACACAGCTTTTCTCTGTGTTTGAGCTCCCTATGGCAAATACAAAGTATTTCCTGAGTCAGGGACTTTATAAAAGTGAAATGTAAAGCATGAGACATAGTTCTCAAAAAAAAAAAAAAAGAACTAGTCTATAAGACTCATGTCTGATCAATGAAGCAACCAGGATAATATAAGTGTGTAAAGAAAAAAAAATGACTATACAGCTTCTGTTATTTTTATTTATGTAAGTTGCAGATTGCATGAATTTTTGTAATTAAATGTACAAGTAAGCTGTGTAAATAACAAATACTGCTGGAAGTATATAAGTAAATGACAATTTAAAACTTGCCACATACTTCCCTGATGGTCCAGTGGTTAAGATTCAGCCTTCCAATGCCGGGGGTACAGATTTGATCCCTGGTCAGGGAGCTAACGTCCCACATACCTCATAGCCAGAAAACCAAAGCACAACACAGAAACAATATTATAACAAATAGGGTGCAGCAGGGAGGCTAAAGAGAGAGGAGATATACATGTATTTATGGCTGATTCACTTTGTTGTGTGGCAGAAACCAATACAACATTGTAAAGCAATTATCCTCAAATTAAAAATAAATTTTAAAAAACCCTCCTTAAAAAAAAAAAAACAAAACCTTTCCCACATACCTACCCAAAGAGGCTACTTAAATAGACATCAATATGTAAACAAAGATGTAGACAGACAAATATTATTTTACTTTAAAATAAATTTAATTCTTTACATTTTAGTGAAAAAGCTTATATGATATGTTTACATGGCAATAGAGTTCTACTGAAAAAATATTAAGCTAGAGAGTAACCTAATCAGATTTTCCTTTTAAAAATATTGGAATATTTTATTAAGTTGAATTTATCTATTTTTTTTCTTTTACTGCTTGTGCTTTTGGCATCATATACAGGAATCAACTGGCAAGTCCAAGGTCATAAAGTTTTACTCCTGTTTTCTACTAAGAGTTCTAGAAATTTATCTTTTATTTTATTTATTTTTTCAATTTTTGTAGCATAAGGGATCTTAGTTTCCCCACCAGGGATCAAACCCACATCCCTTGCTTTGGAAGGTGGAGTCTTAACCACTGGACCACTGAGGAAGTCCCTGTTTCTCACATTTAGAACTTTGATCCATTTTGAGTTAATTTTGTAGATGGTGTGAAGTGGGTGTCCAATTTCATTCTTTTGCATATGGCTATCTAGCTGTTCCAGCACCAGTTGTTGAAAAGACCGTCTTTGCCCAGTGACTGGCCTCAGCACACTTGTCAATAATCAGTTGATTACAGACACATGCAGTTAGTTTGAACTCAATTCTATTTCACTAATCTATATGTGTATCCTTAGGCCAGTACCACAATGCCTTGATTATTATTTCCTTATAGTAAATTTTTAAATCATAAAATGTGAGTCTTCCAACTGTGTCCTTCTTTTTTCAAGATTGTTTTGACTACTCTGGGTCTTCTGGAGTTCTAGATGATTTTAGAATCAGCTTGTCAATTTCTATAGAAAGCCAACTGGGATTCTGATAGGAATTGTGTAGAAACTGTGAGTCAATGTGGGGAATCCCGGCATCTTAACATTATTGAAAAATCCATCTGGTAAAGGAAAAAAATCAAAGGATGTAATTTATTAAAACAGTAACTTCTGCCCTATGAAATAAAATATTTGCAAAACAAATACCTGATAAAGAACTTTTAATCAAAACATACAAAGAATTCTTACAACTCAGCAATAAGGAAACAAGCACCCAATTAAAAATGGACAGAAGACCAGAATAGAAACTTACCCCAAAACATCTACATATAGCAAATAAGCATATGAAAAGATGCTTAACATGATGTGTCAGGAATTGCAAATTAAAACAACAGTAAGGCACTACTACATTCCTATCAGATGGCTAAACTCCAAAACACTAACAATATCAAATGTTTGCAAGCATGTGGAACAAAAAGAGCTCTCATTCATTGCTGGTGGGAATGCAAAATGATGCAGCCACTTGGAAGAAAGTTTGGTAACTGCTTCCAATTCTAAACACATAATTACTATATAATTCAGAAATTGCAGATCTAAGTATTTACCTAATTGAGTTCCAAACAAAACCTGTTTTAAGCAGCTTTTTTCATAACCACCAAAAACTGGAAGTAACTGAGAAGTCCTTCAGAAGGTAAATGAATAAACTGAAACATCTACACAATTGAATATTACTCAGTGATTAAAAAAGTGAACTAGGAAGCCACTAAAAGACATTGAGGAGCTCTAAACACACACTGCTAAATGAAGGAAGATGGTCCAAAATGGCAACATACTATCTCACTCCAATTATATGACATTCCTGAAGAGGAAAAACTATAGGGACAATAAAAAGATCAATGGTTGCTAGGAGCTCATCATGATAATGGGGGATAAACAGGTAAAGCCCTGGGAACTTCTAGGGCACTGAAACCATTCTGTGTAATACTGTAATGATGAATACATGACATTATACATTTGTGAAAACACACAGAACTGTTCAACACCAACACTGAACCTTAATATAAACTACTGACTTCAGTTAATAATAGTGAAACAGTCTTACTTCATTAATTGTAACTGTATCACATAATAACGCCAGATGTTCATAACTGTGAAAACTATATGTGTGAGTGTTGGGCAAACAGATGGTATATGGGAACGCCATTGTCTGCTCATTTGTTCTGTACGTTTAAAATTGTTTTAAAAACAGTTTATTAACAATAACAACAACAAAACAAGATTAGCACGTGATGAGTATGGAAAAGACATTTAGAGAACCATTAAGAATAAAGGCAAGGAAAGACTTCCTTGGTGATCCAGTGGTTAATACTCTGTGCTTCCAATGCATAGAACATGGCTATGATCCCTGGTCAGGGAATTATGATCCCACATTCCATATGCTATGTGGCATAGCCAAAACAATGACAAGCAAAAAAAAAAAAAAAAAGAATGAAAGCAAGGTGACAATTAAAAAGCTACTAAGGTTAAGTTAGAGATTGATGATGGTTTAAAGTAAGGTAAGAGTGATGAGGATGAGGTGAAATTTAAAAACTCAAAATAGAGAGAGGAAGAGGACAGGGGAAGGAGACAGAGAAAAATTAACGTTTATAAAAGTGTGGGTGGGCAGAGGTGACAAAGGAGAGAATTTGATCCTTCAAATTTCTGACTTACAAAAACTTTAGCAATCATTAACACACTATTGTACTAGAAAGAAATATCCATGGGTATTATAGAGATTCATTGTGCTAAGAATCAGTAAACATGACTAGCAATCTTGCTAAAAATAATAGACAAGAATCATTTAAAGTTTTATCTGGACTTTCAAAGACTTAAAGAAACTTAATACATATATACAATGGAATATTACTCAGCCATTAAAAAGAATACACTTGAATCAGTTCTACTGAGGTGGACGAAACTGGAGCCTATTATAGAGAGTGAAGTGAGCCAGAAGGAAAAACAACAATACAGTATACTAATGCATATATATGGAATTTAGAAAGATGGTAACGATAATCCTGTATGCAAGACAGCAAAAGAGACGCAGATATATAGAACAATCTTTTGGACTCTATGGGAGAGGGCAAGGGTGGGATGATATGGGAGAACGGCATTGAAACATGTAAATTATCATATGTGAAATCAATCACCAGCCCAAGTTTGATGCTTGATACAGGGTGCTCAAGGCTGGCTCACTGGGATGACCCAGAGAGATGGAATTGGGAGGGAGGTGGGAGGGGGGTTCTGGAAGGGGAACACATGTATACCCATGGCGGATTCATGTCACTGTATGGCAAAACCAACACAATAATGTAAAGAAAAATAAATTAATAAATAATAAATAAATAAAAGCATGGAAAAAAAAGGAACTTAATAGTCTACCATATTATGGAAGATCCTTAATACAGAACAGTACCTAAGAAATTATCCTCTGGAGTCAAACCTTATGAAACCTGGACTTTGATCCTTCTATTCATGATGGTTATAGTAGAATTAATTGATATTAATCATACTGGTAATTTGTAAAAATCAGTATATCCCTCTAGCAATGGTAAAATAGACAGTTATCTGTGATTTCAAGATGGGAGAGTTTCTGTGACTTAAGTTTGGGGCGGCAGCAACATCTCTTTAAACTCTGTGTCTCTCTATCTTTGCTCACTCTCCTGTTGTCAAAACCTGTGATGAATGGAGGAGAAAAGATTTATTGGTATGCTTTCCTGTCACATTAGACAAGATATACAGAAATGGATGCTTGAAATAGCCATTAATAAGACATGAGTCGTCAGCATTGTATCACAGGGCAGGCTAAATCCATTATGATTACGGGCTTTCATCTTAAAGGTAATTTGCACTAAAATGCAGGCAAATGGCCAGAATCCCATAACATATCTGAAGGACTTGGAAAGAAAAGAGAAGAGACAACAATGTGTTTCAGGGTCTTGATTTGCAGAAGATGCCGTGTGTGTGTGTGTGTGTGTGTGTGTGTGTGTGTGTGTGTGTGTATGTCTGCATGAAAAGTTTTTTAAAGAGCCACAGTACAGGTTTATGTGTGCCCCTATTTTTCCCTTGATATGAACTCTGTGATATTCAGTAAGGAGAGAGTTAAACACAATCAACATTTTTGGTCTACTGTGAGGAATGCCCAGAAATAGAAACATGATACATTTTACTTGATGACATATATTTGAAGATTTTGTTCAAATGATTAAATAAGCCATTTTGGACATTTACTTGGCTCAGATTAATCTAACATTGCTGACTTCATTAAAGAGATTTCCTGTAAAACATCAGGTCAAATTTATTCATTTTTGTGGTCAGATTTCTCAACCACTTAGGACTACATTCATCTGCATGTAAAGAAAACACTTACAATATAGTCTAAGTTTATGCACAGAAAGTCCAGAGATGGGAGCCCCGGACTGCTCAGCAGCTGCCTTAGACCAATAATGCCCACATCTCCCTGTCTGCCCCAACATCCTTATTATGTGGTTTCCCTCTTACTACTTGTTGACTCAAGGTTAAAAGAAGGTTTTCCAGTCTCAAATTCACCTTCTAGGAGAAAAAAAAAAGAGGCAAAGACACAGAAAGAATACATGCCAGCTCTATTTGTCTTTTTAAAATTTTGAAATAGAACAGCAATAGTACTTCCAGAATCCCAATCCAAATGACTTTTGTTTTCATCTCACTGATGAAGGTTGGGTCACACAACCACTGATAGTGGCAAGGCAGCTGCAGAGTTAGCTGTTTTTCTAATAGGGGCTCATTGCTGTCCCAAGAAACTTAATCTTCACAGTAAGTATCAAAAGGGAGGCGATTTCTTGGGTAGGCACCAAGCCAGACCTAACACACTCTTATGACTCTAAATCCCTCTAACCTCCTTAATCTTTCACATGAAAGTATCAGTATCATCTTCACCTTTCTGAAGACAGTAACACCTCAGAAATAAATTGTTTTATTGTCTGAGTAATTTGGCAAGAGCAAAGAATTATGCTTTCAGAAAACAAATGGAAGAAATAAAACAAACTCTATGATTAGATTATAGATACATACTATACAACAGAAAACTAATTCTTTTTTTAATTAATTTATTTTACTTGGAGGCTAATTACTTTAGAAAATTGTGGTGGATTTGCCATATATTGACATGAATCAGCCACGGGTGTACATGCTTCGCCCATTCTGAACTCCCCTTCCACCTCCCTCCCCATCCCATCCCTCTGGGGTGTCCCAGTACACTCGTTTTGAGTGCCCTGTCTCATGCATCGAACTTGGTGATCTATTTCATATATGGTAATATACATGTTTCATCCTATTCTTTCAAATCACCCCACCCTTGCCTTCTCCCACAGAGTTCAAAAGTCTGTTTTTTATATCTGTGTCTTTTGCTGTCTCGCATATAGGATCATCGTTACCATCTTTTTAAATTCTGTATATGTGTTAGTATTCTGTATTAGTGTTTTTCTTTCTGACTTACTTCACTCTGTATAATAGACTCCAGTTTTATCCACCTCATTAAAACTGATTCAAATGAATTCTTTTTAATAGCTGAGTAATTTTCTATTAGAGCCCAACACAGTATTCTACATGTTATGACTGGGCACAGATATATCCAGTCTCTGGTAATATCACTGCATCCCCAAAACTTGCAGAAAATCTGGATTCCCATAACCAGTGTGACATCCTAGATTGTCTCACTAGTTTGCTAGAGTGGGTAGGCTCTAATACTAAGTTTTTTAAGAAACTGGCTGTCATGTGTACTTTCTGACAGACGTTTTTCAACTATTCTTATTTACCCTATGTTTAGATGTCTTATAATGCAAACACAACTCTTTTTCTCAGTGTAGGTAGGAAATGTTTCTCACAGACTCCTCTATTGATTTCAAACCTATTCCTCAGCTCCAGGCTGTACATGTATATTGCCATAAATCTAAGGTAACAAAAGAACTGGTTATGGATTTTTGCCACAGAATCAAGTGAACTCTTTCCCTGTCTGTCCTTCTTCCTTTCCTTCCTTCTTTCCATCTTTCTTTCTTTTCCTTCTTTCCTCCTCCTTCTAGAGGATCTGATATTAAAAACAATGAACGAAACCTGAAGAATTATTAGAAACTGAAATTATTTGTGTTACTTTGACAGTTCCAGAACTCCAGTAATAACTGGTAAAGTTCACTCAGAGATTTCATAATCATTCACATCTAATTTTTAATTCTGAAAGGCAATTCACACAAACCTATACACTGTCAAAAATAATTAAAATAAAAATATATGATAATACAAACAGGAAAACATTTAACCCTGAAAAACCTTCAAGCTTCCTGTATTATAGTTCAAGAACTCAATTTCAAAAGAATGAAATATAAGATGAAAAGATGCCATCCAACTATCTCATCCTCTGTAGTCCCCTTCTCCTCCTGCCCTCAATCCTTCCCAGCATCAGGGTCTTTTCAAATGAGTCAGTTCTTCGCATCAAGTGGCCAAAGTATTGGAGTTTCAGCTTCAACATCAGTCCTTCCAATGAACACCCAGGACTGATCTCCTTTAGGATGAACTAGTTGGATCTCCTTGCAGTCCAAGGGACTCCCAAGATTCTTCTACAATGCCAAAATTCAAAAGCATCAATTCTTTGGCACTTAGCTTTCTTTGTAGTCCAACTCTCACATCCATACATGATCACTAGAAAAACCATAGCCTTGACTAGATGGACCTTTGTTGGTAAAGTAATGTCTCTGCTTTTAATATGTTATCTAGGTTGGTCACAACTTTTCTTCCAAGGTTTAAGGGTCTTTTAATTTCATGTCTGCAGTCACCATCTGCAGTGATTTTGGAGCCCAGAAAAATAAAGTCAGCCACTGTTTCCCCTGTTTCCCATCTATTTGCTGTGAAGTGATGGGACCAGATGCCATGATCTTTATTTTCTGAATGGTGAAATTCAAGCCAACTTTTTCACTCTCCTCTTTCACTTTCATCAAGAGGCTCTTTAGTTCTTCTTCACTTTCTGCCATAAGGGTGGTGTCATCTGCATATCTGAGGTTATTGATATTTCTCCCAGCAATCTTGAGGCCAGCTTGTGCTTCTTCCAGCCCAGCGTTTCCCATGATGTACTCTGCATATGAGTTAAATAAGTAGGGTGACAATATACAGCCTTGACGTACTCCTTTTCCTATTTGGAACCAGTCTGTTGTTCCATGTCCCATTCTAATTGTTGCTTCCTGACCTGCATACAGGTTTCTCAAGAGGCAGGTCAGGAGGTCTGGTATTCCCATCTCTTTCAAAATTTCCCAGTTTATTGTGATTCACACACTAAAAGGCTCTGGCATAGTCAATAAAGCAGAAATAGATGTTTTTCTGGAACTCTCTTGCTTCTTCGAAGATCTAGCAGATGTTGGCCATTTGATCCCTGGTTCCTCTGCCTTTTATAAAATCAGCTTGAACATCTGAAAGTTCTTGGTTCACATACTGTTGAAGCCTGGCTTGAAGAATTTTGAGCATTACTTTACTAGCGTGTGGGATGAGTGCAATTGTGCGGTAGTTTGAGCATTCTTTGGCATTGCCTTTCTTTGGGACTGTAATGAAAACTGACATTTTCCAAAGCTGATGTCATTCTTTCCACAATAGGATTCTATGATACAAAACAAATCAACGATGCTATGAGTTCCTTGAGAGGAGAGATTTTTATTCATTTTTATACTCCCTGTGAAATACCTGACTCAAATTTTTAAGTAAAAAGTCATTTTGAATATAATGAATTATTGTCAGCTATATTAATAATTCTCTATGTATCCATCAGGGTCTAGTCAGGACAGAGAAGCTATGCCATTGATGTGAGCGAGAAATAAAGAGCTGTTAACCACGGTGGTTAATCATGGTTAAATGTGGGTAACTACTGATGGGGTGAACAGAAAGTGAACAGAAGCAACAACTGCAGGGAGCATCTGCTTCCTTTAGGTGCTGGGAGAAAAATGAACAAGTAGAGACCCAGAGGTTATGAGGCTGAGATTCAGATCTGAAAGGATATGTCAGGGCTGTGGTAAGGACTCCTCACCCACCTGTGCAGTGACACCTGCGGGGCCTGTCATGAACCAAACCACCATGTGGAAACCAACACCCTAGAAAGAGCACCCCATCTTCCTCCAGCCCCACAACCTCCCTCTGTTCTCCATGCTGGTAGAGCCTAACAAACACTGAGCCCCTGGCAAAGACTAAACGCTGCTTGTTGAGTCCAGCTCCAAAAGCACAAAGTAGGACAAAGACGTTTAGGTTTGAGGCCAAGAAGCAATATGTTAATAACTAACACACACCAACATTTTCCAAAAGTATTTAAGGCAGCTTTCAATGGATCATGCCCTCCAGCAACATAACAGCAAATATATAAGTGAGTAGTTAAAAATATAGAAAGGCAGGAAAATGAAGGCAAAGCCAGCACTTTTATGGGTACACAAAATACATGCTTTAATGACTGGTACCTGTTTTATACATATTACTGAGCTTAAGTCTCACAAAATCCTTGTAAGATAGATATTATCCTCAATTGTACACATGAAGAATCTTCTTGAAAATCATGTTCCTTTTAAATTGCAGGGTCAAAAATTGTTATACATCGAAGTTTATAATTTTGATTATAGTGAACTATCTCCATGGGATGTGTGAGGAATTGAGATAAGGTTAGGAAGAAAGACATTCAGCATGGAAAGTGCTGCCTTTGCTGTTTACTTTTTCTTTTTCTTTTTATTGCTCTGCTATTTTTCAAGAGTGTATTTCCTTCCCAACGTCTCCAGCAAAAGACGTATTAAAATTAGACATGGAAACTCAGCAAGTGTGGTAACAACATATTACATAGAGGTGGAACTAGCACACAAAGCTTACCACTCCTCTTGGGAGTAGTAGAGTCCAGTTTCTCTATCAAAAAAGAAAAAAAAATCAGAAATTTGTAGCCGTAGACCTATTGGTACTCAAAGCCAAGCTTTCAAACCAGCAAATTAACAATTAATATTTAAAGAAGAAATAAAAGCCAGGTCAGCAGCAAGCATCCTTTAGAAGTCATCACAGAGACTATTTTTATTGAAACTTTCATTTTGTCAACCCATTTTTATGTACTTTTATTATAGGATACCTTTAGTCATACACTCAAGAGCATCATTTCAAAACTCCTTTAAGAAAAAGATAAAAATTTCAGGCACCACTGAATATTTTATCAGTCTTCATTAGGAAATAAGTAATAATCATGAGTCAAATTTGAGTGCCAGGAGAAAGCAATTGCTCCTATGTGTAAGGAAAATGTCACACACGGTTCATCTGAGTAAGAGACACATTTGTTTTCATTGTTCAGACATCCAATTTTGTCATTGTTATGAAAATCTGACATCCAAAGCAAGTTTAGAATTTGTTTTTCTCATTGGATTTTTTTATACTTTTACCACTTTCATTGCCATATACAATGGGTGGGTAATGAACACAGTGAGGTGGACAATTTGGCACAGGAACTAAAGAGTCTCAGATGTCCCAAGATGAGCTAAGATGAGAATAGTAATGAGCAACCTGGTGACTGACTTTGTTCAAAGGCAAAGATCTGATAGCAGGAGCAATTAGGCAGAGCAGATAAGATTGTCTATGCAAGAGCATTAAGGGAGTAGTAAAATCTGAGGATAAACTCTTAACAGGTTGAGTCACAAATTTTGTAAGTAGAGCCTTCCTGAGACTGTAGACAGTTTAGCTTCTTAGGGGGATTATTTTTTCCTTATTATAAATGTTAGAGAAAATACAGCAAGAATAAATGAAAACCTGTCATCAATGACATAATTTAATCTGCTTAACTATAGTGACAGTCATTGCATTTTTCATCTTGCATATTTTTCACCTCATTATAATCACAGTGCCCATAATAATTCTGTCTCTTCGTGTCATCACATAATAAGTATTTTCTATGCTTATTGGTTTTCAAAATTTTTTAAAAAAAGTATGTAAGTCACATCATCTAAGTAAAGTACCATTTGGTTAGTATTAGTTTATTTCTCTACCTTTATAATTGTTATTTTTTAAGAAATTCTAAAATCCAGTGATACATAAACATTAGTGAACAAAAAACTGGCAGGTGTAAACTCCTTCTTTCATTGTTTTTGCCATGTTCCCCAATAGTATTGGATGAATGGATGCCTGCTAACAACTCTTTCCCCACTTCACCCTCATTTTTTTAAAGTGCTAAAATACACATAACATAAAATGTACTACCCTAGCCATTTTTAAGTATACAATTCAATGGTAATAAAAACACTTATAATGCTGTGCAACCATCACCACCATCCATTTCCGTAGTGTTTCATCTTATAAAACAAAACCTCTGAACTCATTTTTTCCTTCTCCCAACCCCAGGCTCATTCTACTTTTTATCTCTATGATTTTTACTACGTCATATAAGTGGAATTATACAGTATTAGTCGTTTTGTGACTGGTTTATTTCACTTAGCATAATATCCTTAAAATTTATCCAGTGTTTTAGCGCATCTCAAAATCTCCTTCATTTTAAGGCTAAATAATATTCCAGTATACGTATATGCTGCATATTTTTCTTATCCATTCATCCTGTTGGGCTGTTTCCATGTTTTAGTTACTATAAATAATGCTGCTATGAACATGACTGTACAAATATCTCTTTAAGACTTTCCTTTCAAGTCTTTCAGGTATATTCCCAAAAGTGGAATTGCTGAATCATGTAGTAATACTATTTTTAATTTTTTGAAGAACCACCATATCATATTCCACAGCAGCTGTACATTACATCCCTACCAACAGTGCACAAGATTTCCAGTTTCCTCACCAATACTTGTCATTTTCTAATTTTGAGAGTAGCCATCTTAAAGGGTGTGAGGTAGTTTCTCACTGTACTTTTAACTTGTATTTTCCTAGTGATTATCAACGTTGATTTGAGCATCTTTTCAGGTATTTATTGGCCACTTGTATATCTTCTTTATAGAAATATCTAAACAAGTCCTTTGCTCATTTTTTAAATAGAATATTTGTTTTTGTTGTTCCGTTTTAGAAGTTCTCTACATATTCCAGATATTAATCCCTTTTCAGATACATGATTTTCTCCAATTCTGAAGATTTCCTTTTATTCTATTGTCTTTTGATACTGTTTTGTGATGCATAACATTTTGAAATTTTTTCATGAAGTCCAATTTGTCAACTTTCTTCTTTTGGTGCCTGAGCCTTTACTGTGATAGGCAGGAAATCACTGACAAACTCAATGCTGTGAAGATTTTGTCCTGTATTTCCTTTTAAAAGTTTTATAGCTTTAGGTTTCTGACAAGTTCTGAGTTAATTTAAATATATAATGTTAGGAAAGTGTCTAACTTCTTCATTTTGCCTGTGAATATTCAGTTTTCCAGCACCCTTTGTTGAAAGGCTGTCTTTCTGTATTGGAAGGTCTTGATATTTCTGTCAAAAATATTTGACTATATATGCAAAAATTTATTTCTGAGTTTCTATTCTATCCCACTGGCCTATATTTCTGTCTTTATGCCAGTACCAAACTCTTTTGAATATTGTAGGTTTGTAGTAAGTTTTGAAATAGAAAAGGTGAGTCTCCCAGGCTCGTTCTTTTTTAATATTGTTTTGGCTATTCTAAGTCCCTTGAATTTCCATATGAATTTTAGGTGTGTTTTTTCTACATCTTCCAAAAGCATCATTGGGATTTTGATAGAAGTTGTGTTAAATCCTTAGATCAGTTAGGGTATTATTGACATTTTAATAATACTGTCTTCCAATCCATGAGCATGAGATGTGTTTTCATTTATTTATGTCTTCTTTAATTTCTTTCAGGAATGCTTTGTAGTTTTCATTGTACAAGTCTTTTACCTCCCTGGTCAAGCTTATTCCTAAGTATTTTATTCCTTTTGCTGCTATTATAAGCAAAACTGTTTTCACAATTTCCTTTTCAAATTGTTCATTATTAGTGAATAGAAATAAAATTGATTTTTGTGTAGTGACTGTTTCTTGTTATGTTGCTGAATTCATTTATTAGTTCTAACAATTTTGTGGAATATTTTGACTTCTCAACATATACAATTTTATCATCTTCAAACAGAGATAATTTGAGCTCTTCCTTTCTAATTCAGATACCTTTTACTTCTTTGTATTGTTTAACTGACCCAGCTAGAATTTCTAGTACTATACTGAATCAAAATGATTAACGTGGTCACCCTTGCTTTCTTCCTGATCTTAAAGTAAAAACATTCAGTCTTTCACCATTAAGTATTGTTTGCTGTGGGATTTTCATACATTGTTTTTATTATGTTGAGGTAGTTTTCTTCTATCCCTATTTATTTTAGTGTTTTTATCACAAAAGGATGTTGAATTTTGTCAAATTCTTTTCCTGTGTCAGTTTAGATGATCTTGTTTTTTTGTTGTTTGTTTTTCCTTTCATTCTGTTAATGTGGTATTATGTATTATCAATGCACTGACTGATTTTCAGATGTTGAAACATCCTTTGATTCTAGGAATAAATCCCACCCAGTCATGTAATATAAACTTCTCAATGGGCTGCTGAATATATTTTGCTAGTACTTCACTGAGATCTTTGTTGCTTCAGTGTTCACATGGACACTGACCCTTCATTTTCTTATAATGCCTTTTTTTTGGTGTCAGGGCAATGATGATCTCAAAAAATGAGCTAGGGAGTATTTCCTTCTCTTCAATTTTTTGGAAAAGTTTAAGAAGTGTTATAAGTTCTTCTTTAAATGTTTATTAATGAAGCCATCAGGTCCAGAACCTTTTGTTGTTAGATTTCTGATCACTAATTCAATCTCCCTACTAGATATAAATCTATTCAAAATTTCTGTTTTTTCATAATTTAGTTTTGATAGAGTTTGTGTTTCTAGGTATTTGTCCATATCATCTAGATTATTCAGCTTGTTGGCATGTAACTATTCATAGTTCTTTCTTAAATTTTTTTACTTACTATAGAAAGAAATAGTATTAATGTCCTTACTCTGATTTTTGATAATTGGAGACTTCTCAGTTTTTTCCTTAGTTCATCTAGCTAAGTGTCAACTTTGTTGATATTTTAGAAGAATCAATTTTTCATTTCATTAAACTTCTCTATTGTTTTTCTATCCTCAATTGCATGTTACTCTGCTCTAATGTTTATTACATGTGTCCTCTACTATCAATAGGTTTACTTTGTCCTTTTTCTAGTTCCTTAATTTACCAAGCTAGATTGTTGACGTGAGAACTCTCTTGCTTTGTTTTGTTTTAATGTAAGAATTTATAGCTATTAATTTCTTTAGTACTGCTAAAGCAAATCTGTGTCCTATTAATTTTTGTTATATTATGTTCTCATTTTCATTAGTTTCTATGTATTTTCCAGTGTCCCTTGTGATTTCTTCTTTAATCCACTGGTTGTTTAAACTGTTTTGTTTGATTTCCACAACTTTAGAAATTTTCCAATTTTACTTCTGTTACACTATTTTCAGCACGTCGTGGTTTGAGAGGATACTTTGAATGATGTCTATGATTTAAAATCTATTGAGACTTAATTCATAGGCTAATGTATCCTGGAAAATGCCCCATATGCAATTAAGAAGGTGTATACTATTGTTGCTAGGTAGAGTCTCTGTATGTATCTGCTGGATCTAGTTGGTTTACTATGTTGCCTAGGTTCTCTGTTTTCTTACTTAGCTTCCAGCTGGTTGTTCTATCCATTACTGAGAGTAGGGTATTGAAGTAAAAGCAGAAAATGCTCACATTTCCAAAAGGATAAAAAAAAGAGTTAATTTAGTTGAAGGCTGTGTGGAGGAAAGCTGGTATTGAAAAATTACTAG
Source organism: Antilocapra americana (assembly GCA_007570785.1). NCBI lineage: Eukaryota > Metazoa > Chordata > Mammalia > Artiodactyla > Antilocapridae > Antilocapra > Antilocapra americana. Next base: position 5,070,549 of record ML661898.1, on the reverse strand, counting down.
AGGTCTGATTAATATGATCAGAGGCCAAGAAGTTGGAACAAATCCTATAGACCAGAGATCGGAAAATATTCACTGTAAAGTAATTAATAGTAGTAAATGTTTAAATTAGATAGTAAATGTTTTAGATTTTGTGGGCCTCATCTCTGCTGCAGCTGCTCAGTTCTGTCACTGTAGATGAAAAGAGTCACTGTTTACTCACTAAGTAGTGTCTGACTCTGCAACCCCATGGACTACAGCCTCCTCCAACCTCTTACTATCTCCTGAAGTTTGCTCAAATTCGTATCCATTGAGTCAGTGATGGTATCTCACCCTCTCATCCTCTGCCTCCTTCTTCTTTTGCCTTCAATCTTTCCCAGCATTAGGGTCTTTCCCAATAAGTTGACTCTTCACATCAGATGGCTTCAGCCATTGGAGCTTCAGCAACACTTCTTCCAATGAATTCTTATTTCCTTTATGATTGACTGGTTTGATCTCCTTGCTGTCCAAGGGACTCTCAAGAGTCTTCTCTAGCAAAGTTCAAAAGCATCAGTTCTTTGGTGCTCAGCCTTCTTTATGGTCCAACTCTCACATCCGTACATGACTACTGGAAAAACTATAGCTTTGACTGTATGGACATTTGTTGGCAAGTGACAGCTTTTTAATATGCTATCTAGGTTTGTGATAGCTTTCCTTCTAAGGAGCAAACATCTTTTATTTTCATGGCTGTAGTCACCATCCGCAATTATTTTGGAGCCAAAGAAAATAAAATCTGTCACCGCTTCCACTTTTCCCCCTTCTATTTGCCATGAAGTGATGGAACCAGATGCTATAGTCTTACTTTTTTTTTTTTTAATGGTGAAAGTAGTCATAGACAATGTATTAATGAATGAATGTGTCTGTGTCCCAATAAAGTTGTATACATAATGAAATTTGAATTTCATATAATTTTTACACAGCAGGAAATAGTATTATTTTTCTTTTCTAAACCATTAAAAATATAAAAATCATTCTTGGCTCACAAGCCATACAAAAGCTGGAGGAGGGTCAGATTTCACTTGCAAGTCATAGTCTGCCAAATCCTGCCTTATCAATGGGGCACAATGGGAGTTTTCTGAATAGAGGAGGAATTGGAGCACCAGTGGTAGTTAGTGTTTTGTATATTAACCTGGCAAATTTCACAGACAGATATTTGCAGAAGGGCAACTGGACAAAAGGATAATAAGGAACACACCCATGTGAGTGCATAAGGGCTTGGACTGTTTTGTTCTAAGAACACAAGAAAGAGGAAAACTATACAAAATGAGAGGAGAGTTAAGAGAGTTATTAAGGTTAACTGGAGTATTTTTAAGACTAGTATATTGAAAGAATAATGGTATTTATAATGAAATTAGAGCAGTCCCAAAGGTAAAAGTTAGCCCATGTCATCAATTCCTTGAGTTAGGAATAGATCATTAAGATCTCAAGTGACACACACATAATTCAGAGATGCAATTACATCTACATCTGTTTAGATTTTCCTATGTGGTCTCTCATAATTCATCTCTAAAATACAAATATATAGAACAAAACAAAAGTTGGAAAACTAATTATTGACAAGATCTGAGGATTTCCATAAACTGAAAGTCCATGGATAATACTGGCAAAGGGATACTGCTTTGCACGTATGGCTCAAAGATAGTCAAAATATGAATTCAGCTCCCTACAAAATATACCAACTGGCTGAGAATCCTGTGGTATGTTCCAACCATTACAGATACACAATAGACAGACACACAAACAGACCAAAAATGAATTTTTGTCGCTCTGTAGAAGAAGTTGACAAAATTTTTCTGTATAAAGTCAGATAATAAATTTTAGGCCTCATGGACTATAGAGACTTTCTACAGCTGTTCAACCCTGTTATCATCACATGGAAGCAACCACAGATAATGCATGAACAAAAGGGCATGACTGTCATTTAATGAAACTTTATTTACAAAATCAGATGATAACATCATTTGGTGACTCATGCTCTATAGTATATCTGGATTTTTTTTTTTCAGGCAGCCTGGTAATCTGTCTCTTATTATTCGTTAACCACTGCTACTGCCAGCCATTGCCAATATCATTGTGATCCTGAATCACTTAATAATAACCATCCTTAAGTTTTACTTTTTACTCTTACTAAAAGGTCTTCCCTTACCTTATTGTTAAAATTCCTCATTTCAAATCTACTTAGCTACATGTACTTCCCCTTCCATCACAAGCACCCCAAGTCTAATTTTTTGTCAACTTCATTGAAGTTTTAAGACAGCAAGTTTTGTGTCCATCATCTATCCTCAGCACAGCTCAGTATACAATGATGCTCAGTAGATACTGTTTGTTTGTTTGTTGTTGTTATCTTTGGTTTTGCTATACTGTGCTGTATGTGAGATCTGAGTTGCCCAACGAAGGATCAAACCCGCACCCCCTGCACTGGGAGCATAGAGTCACTGGACTGCCAGGGAAGAACTGATACTGGTTGAACATATGTTAATAAAATTAAATGGGATGGAAATAAAAGATAACAGGAAAACTGGTTTAAAACTTAATACATAGCATAAGGGAAAAAAGAGCAATTTTGACATAAAACAAATCAATAATATAATTTTAAAAATACTTTAGGAAATGTTGGGGCGAAACTAAGATGGCGGAGGAATAGGACGGGGAGAACACTCTCTCCCCAATAAATATACCAAAAGAACTTTTAAAGGCCGAGCAAACTCCAAAAAACAGGAACTGAATGCTGGCAGAGGACATCGGGCATCTGGAGAGGCGACCCAGTGCCGACGTGAGGAGTAACAGTGAGGAAACCTAGACTCACCCACCAGAAAACCACACAAGCCTTTCCACCCAGGAAACTTCGACAAACCACGCATCCAACCCCTCCCATAGAGAGGAATCCCCACAATAAAGGGACAACACAGCAAGATAAACAAGATGAAAAGGCAGAGAAATACCCAGCAAGTAAAGGAACAGGATAAATACCCCCTAGACCAAACAAAAGACGAAGAGATAGGAAGTCTACCTGACAAAGAATTCCGAATAATGATAGTGAAAATGATCCAAAACCTGGAAAATAAGTTGGAGTTACAGCTCAATAACCTGCAGGCAAGGATTGAGAAGATGCAGGTAAGCTTTAACAAGGACTTAGAAGAAATGAAAAAGAGACAAAATACAATGAATAATGCAATAAATGAGATCAAAAACACCCTGGAGGGAACCAACAGTAGAATAACAGAGATAGAAGACAGAATAAGTGAGATAGAAGACAGAATGACAGAAATAAATGAAACAGAAAGGAAAAATGAAAAAAGAATTAAAAGAAATGAAGACAACCTTAGAGACCTCTGGGACAATATTAAACGCACCAATATTCGAATCATAGGAGTCCCAGAAGAAGAAGACAAAAAGAAAGACCATCAGAAAATTCTTGAAGAGATAATTGTAGAAAACTTCCCTAAATTAGGGAAGCAAATAGCCACTCAGGTCCAAGAAACACAGAGAATCCCAAATAGAATGAACCCCAAGCGGGACACCCCAAGACACATATTAATCAAATTGGCAAATATCAAATACAAAGACCAAATATTAAAAGCAGCAAGGGAGAAGCAAAAGATAACTCACAAGGGGAATCCCATAAGGATAACAGCTGATCTCTCAACAGAAACGCTTCAGGCCAGAAGGGAATGGCAAAACATACTTAAAGTCATGGAAGAAAACAATCTACAACCCCGACTACTCTACCCAGCAAGGATCTCATTCAAATTTGAAGGAGAATTCAAAATTTTCTCAGACAAGCAGAAACTGAGAGAATTCAGCAACACCAAACCAGCCCTCCAACGAATGCTAAAGGATCTTTCCTAGATAGGAAACACCGATGGGATAGATAATCTGGAGCCCAAAACAATAAAATAAATGGCAGCGGGATCATACTTATCAATAATTACCTTAAATGTAAACGGGCTGAATGCCCCAACCAAAAGACAAAGATTGGCCGATTGGATACAGAAACAAGACCCCTATATATGTTGTCTACAAGAGACCCACCTCAAACCTAGGGACACATATAGACTGAAAGTTAAAGGCTGGAAAAAGATATTCCATGCAAATAAAGACCAAAAGAAAGCAGGAGTGGCAATACTCATATCTGATAAAGTAGACTTTAAAATAAAGGCAGTGAAAAGAGATAAAGATGGACATTACATAATGATCAAAGGATCAATCCAGGAAGAAGAAATAACAATTATAAATATTTATGCACCTAACATAGGAGCTCCACAATATGTAAGGCAAATGCTAACAAATATGAAAGGGGAAATCAACAACAACACAATAATAGCAGGAGACTTTAATACACCACTCACACCAATGGATAGATCAACTAGACAGAAAAGTAACAAGGAAATTCAAACTTTAAATGAAACAATAGACCAACTAGACCTAATTGATATCTATAGGTCATTCCACCCCAAAACAAGGAATTTCACCTTTTTCTCAAGTGCACACGGGACCTTCTCCAGGATAGATCACATCCTGGGCCATAAATCTAACCTTGATAAATTCAAAAATATTGAAATCATCCCAAGCATCTTTTCGGACCACAATGCAGTGAGATTAGATATCAATTACAGGAGAAAACCTCTCAAAACTTCCAACATATGGAGGCTCAACAACACACTGCTGAATAACCAACAAATCGCAGAAGAAATTAAAAATGAAATTCAGTTATGCATGGAAACGAATGAAAATGAAAACACAACAGCTCAAAACCTATGGGACACTGTGGAAGGAATGCTAAGGGGAAAGTTCATAGCAATACAAGCTCACCTCAGGAAACAAGAGAAAAATCAAATAAATGACCTTACTATACACCTAAAGCAACTAGAAAGGGAAGAGATGCAGAAGCCCAGGTCTAGTAGAAGGAAAGAAATCTTAAAGATCAGGGCAGAAATTAATGCAAAGGAATCAAAAGTGACCATAGCAAAAATCAACCAAGCCAAAAGCTGGTTCTTTGAGAAGATAAATAAAATTGACAAACCGTTAGCCAGACTCATCAAGAAACAAAGGGAGAAGAACCAAATCAACAGAATTATAAATGAAAAAGGAGAGATCACAACAGAAAACACAGAAATACAAAGGATCATAAGAGACTATTATCAGCAACTATATGCAAATAAACTGGACAATTTGGATGAAATGGACAAATTCCTAGAAAAGTACAACTTTCCAAGACTAAACCAGGAAGAGATAGATAATATTAATAGACCCATCACAAGCATGGAAATTGAAACCGTAATCAGAAATATTCCAAAAAACAAAAGCCCAGGACCAGATGGCTTCACAGCTGAATTCTACCAAAAATTTAGAGAAGAGCTAACACCTATTCTACTCAAACTCTTCCAGAAAATTGCAGACGAAGGTAAACTTCCAAACTCATTCTATGAGGCCTCCATCACCCTAATTCCAAAACCTGGCAAAGATGCCACAAAAAAAGAAAACTACAGGCCAATATCACTGATGAACTTAGACGCAAAAATCCTCAACAAAATTCTAGCAAATAGAATCCAACAACACATCAAAAAGATCATACATCATGATCAAGTAGGCTTTATCCCAGGGATGCAAGGATTCTTCAATATTCGTAAATCGATCAATGTAATACACCACATTAACAAATTAAAAAATAAAAATCACATGATTATCTCAATAGATGCAGAGAAAGCCTTTGACAAAATTCAACATCCATTTATGATAAAAACCCTCCAAAAAGCAGGAATAGAAGGAACATACCTCAACATAATAAAAGCTATATATGACAAACCCACAGCAAACATTATCCTCAATGGTGAAAAACTGGAAGCATTCCCCCTGAAATCAGGGACAAGACAAGGGTGCCCACTCTCACCACTACTATTCAACATAGTTTTGGAAGTTTTGGCCACAGCAATCAGAGCAGATAAAGAAATCAAAGGAATACAGATTGGAAAAGAAGAAGTAAAACTCTCTCTGTTTGCTGATGACATGATCCTCTATATTGAAAACCCTAAAGACTCTACGAGAAAATTACTAGAGCTAATCAGTGAATATAGCAAAGTTTCAGGATACAAAATCAACACACAGAAATCCCTGGCATTCCTATACACTAACAGTGAGAAATCAGAAAGAGAAATTAAGGAAACAATTCCATTCACCATCGAAACAAAAAGAATAAAATACTTAGGAGTATTTCTACCTAAAGAATCAAAAGACTTGTACATAGAAAACTATAAAACACTGATGAAAGAAATCAAGGAGGACACAAACAGATGGAGAAATGTACCGTGTTCGTGGATTGGAAGAATCAATATAGTGAAAATGAGTATACTACCTAAAGCAATCTATAGATTCAATGCAATTCCTATCAAGCTACCAGAGGTCTTCTTCAAAGAATTAGAACAAATAATTTCTCAATTTGTATGGAAATACAAAAAACCTCGTATAGCCAAAGCAATCTTGAGAAAGAAGAATGGAACTGGAGGAATCAACCTACCTGACTTTAGGCTATACTACAAATCCACAGTCATTAAGACAGTACAGTACTGGCACAAAGACAGAAATATAGATCAATGGAACAGAATAGAAAGCCCAGAGATAAATCCACGCATCTATGTACACCTTATCTTTGACAAAGGAGGCAAGAATATACAATGGAGAAAAGACAACCTCTTTAACAAGTGGTGCTGGGAAAACTGGACAGCCACTTGTAAAAGAATGAAACTAGATCACTTTCTAACACCATACACAAAGATAAACTCAAAATGGATCAAAGATCTAAGCATAAGACCAGAAACTATAAAACTCCTAGAGGATAACATAGGCAAAACACTCTCTGCTATAATCCAAAGCGGGATACTCCATGACCCACCTCCCAGAATATTGGAAATAAAAACACGAATAAACAAATGGGACCTAATTAAAATTAAAAGCTTTTGCACAACAAAGGAAACTATAAGCAAGGTGAAAAGACAGCCTTCAGAATGGGAGAAAATAATAGCCAATGAAGCAACAGACAAACAATTAATCTCAAAAATATACAAACAACTCCTGCAGCTCCATTCTAGAAAAATAAACAACCCAATTAAAAAGTGGGCCAAAGAACTTAACAGACATTTCTCCAAAGAAGATATAAAAATGGCTAACAAACACATGAAAAGATGCTCAACATCACTCATTATCAGAGAAATGCAAATCAAAACTACAATGAGGTACCACTTTACACCAGTCAGAATGGCTGCCATCCAAAAGTCTACAAGCAATAAATGCTGGAGAGGATGTGGAGAAAAGGGAACCCTCTTACACTGTTGGTGGGAATGCAAACTAGTACAGCCACTATGGAAAACAGTGTGGAGGTTCCTTAAAAAGCTGCAAATAGACCTGCCATATGACCCGGCAATCCCACTGCTGGGCATATACACCGAGGAAACCAGAATTGAAAGAGCCATGTGCACCCCAATGTTCATCGCTGCATTGTTTACAATAGCCAGGACATGGAAGCAACCTAGATGCCCATCAACTGACGAATGGATAAGAAAGCTGTGGTATATATACACAATGGAATATTACTCAGCATTAAAAAAAAATTCATTTGAAGCAATTCTACTCAGATGGACGAAACTGGAGCCCATTATCCAGAGTGAAGTAAGCCAGAAGCAAAAACAACAATACAGTATATTAACACATATATATGGAATTTAGAAAGACAGTAATGAGAACCCAACATGGGAGACAACAAAAGGAACACAGATGTATAGAATAGACTTGTGGACTTTGTGGATGAGGGTAAGGGTGGGATGGTATGGGAGAAGGGCATTGAAGCATGTTAATTGTCATGTGTCTAATCAATCGCCAGCCCAGGATTGATCCTCGGGACTGGTGCAGCGAGATTTCCCGGAGGGGAGGGAGGAGGGAGGGGGGACCCGGAGGGGAAGCATATGTAAACTCATGGTGATATTATGACAATGTATGGCAAAAACAATAATAAAAAAAAATACTTTAGGAAATGTAAATATAAAGGAGAACAAAAACTGTCAGGAAAGAAGGGTCAAAATGACAAAAGTGAAATATATATTTAAATATAATCTGGAATATATTGACTATAAGAATAATAAAAATATCCTTAAACATATGGGAATAAGAAATAATTGTAAAAATGTAAAAAAATCATCATTTTAATATCAAGCATACTTTATAACCTCAAATATCAATATATAATATGTCAATAAGTATCTTTAAAGGAAAAGGTTATATATCCAAACTTTTCTTGCTGTCTAATTCATTTATATGTGAAAGCAAACTTTTTACAGGCATTCTTGTGTTTATATATTCCAATTTATGCCTTTCTTGAAAAAATTAATTTCATACAACAATTGACCAAGTGATAAGCTAAAGACAATATTGTAATAAAGGAGAAAAATTAAATTAAAAAAAACCTTCACATACACATTGAAACCTATTCAAAAATAGAGCTGAGTCATACTAAATGGGAACTGAATGTAAAATAAGTTTAAAAACAAGATGTTTGTAACATTATTATATGATAATCTAATAATAATAATCTGGCCTTATTATCCAAGCTTCTATATATACACAATCTGGGAATGGAGTGAAAAGTGAAAGTTTAAGTTTAGGAAAGCCTTTATTTTGCCTGAGTGAAACTCTGAGGATATTTAAAAATTTTCATTTTGTTTTAGTAAAGAAAGATTTATAAGTGAAAGATTTTACAAATTTTAAATAGAACCATTAAAAATGGTTGAAACTAGTATTCATAACCATCAAATCACTTGAAAATGTTGAATAACTTCATATAATATCAAAAAAATAGAAAGCATCAAATGATAAAGAAACAAATATTGGTTTAGTCAATGAATGTAAACAACTGATCTGTCTTAAAAAGTAATGACTCTCATAAAACCCAGTAGACATATTGCCAAAGACACTACACAAGCACAAGGCTGCCAGCACATATAAAGATGTTCAACATCATTAACCTTCAGGGAAATGCAAATCAAAACCATGAGACACCATTTCAGACACATTAGAATGGCTCTAATAAAAAGAGATGGTAATGTGTTGAGAAGGATATGGAGAAACTGGAACCATCATACACAGCTGATGGGAAGTAAAATACTATATCCACTTTGGGAAATATTTTGATAGTTTCTCAAAGAAAAAAAAAATGAACATAGATTTACTGTTTGACCCAACATTCCCATTCTGACAGATATATAAGAGAAATAAAACCACACATTCACACAAAAACTTGTACATGAGCCAAAAAGTGGAAATAACCCAAATATTCACCAAATGATGAACTGATTGATAAAAGAAATCTGATGCATGCATACAATGGGATATTATTCAACCATAAAAAAAAAATGAAGTCCCAATAGATACTTGAAGCATGTATAAACCTTAAAAACATTATGCTAAACAAAAGGAAGCATGGACACAAAGACCATGTCTTATATGATTCCATTTACAAGAAATGTTCAGAATAAGCAAGTTTATGGAGACAGATAATAGCAATTGCCAAGAGCTGGGGATAAGGGATAGAGTGACTGGAAGGTGATGACTAATGGGACAAGGATTTAAGGTGATAAAATTGTTCCAATATTGTGCTGATGGTTCTGAAACTCTGTGACTATATTAAAAACCATTAAGTTTGTAATTTAGATCAGTGAATTACAAAGGATATGAATTATATCCAAATAAAGCTGTTATCAAAAAATATTAAAAAGCTCTGAGTACCTTGAAAAAGCACATGTAAGCTGAAAGATAGAAAAAGACTGAGAAAAGATCAGCAAACAAAAAGAAAATGAGCAAATTAATTTCAGATTAAAAAGAAATTTAAGGAATAAACTCACTAAGTGAAATAAGGCCATCTGATATCAATAAAGTGGGGTAAAAATCACCATAAAGATATAAAGGTCAGTAACAACATGTATGTGCTTACAGCAAAGTGTTAAAATAAATGAAGCAAAAATTATTTAAAATATAAGAAAATATTAATATAATCATAGACCTTTCAGAAAAAATAAATTAAGCAAAGTATAATAAATTATATAAAAATAAAAATAATATAGATTTAAATAATATCATGAGTGTTAATGAAATATCTGCCAAATGCAGCAAAATAAAACTCCTAGTAAATATATTATAGTATAAATTGTATAGGCTATATTCTCTAATTAGTTAAAAAAAAGTTGGCAACCAAATTTTATGTAGTAACAAACACAGCATTTTGAAAATTAAAAATTATTATGATATATTTTCCAAAGGCAGATCTCTTTCAAACCCTGAAAAACACTTATATTTACTTCCAAAATCTATGTTACTACTACTACTTCAGAAAAATATTTTCTAATGACTCCAGCCCATTGCTTTCTTTTCCATAGTATCTTTTATTGTTCTCAGTCAAATTCACATGGTTATTAGCTTAATAACATATGGTTTTGTTTTATTATGATTCATACATGTAAGTGCTTTGATGACAGAGACACTGCAATAAATGTCTTTTGTTATCACTATATTTAAATATCTTCCTGAACACAGAAGGTGTACAATAAATGTTTGTTAATTGATTTCACTGGACAGTTGAGAAAGGTGGTAGACAGAAAATTAAGGGACATGAGTTCTTGACCATATTAAAAAGGTTTAATGATTCTTGGCATGTCAATTTACTTCCTTAGATTTTATTATCTGCCTTCATTAAATGAGTTAATATTAAAACATTTCTAAGATTCTTTCCAGTTCTAAAATTCTATGACTTAACTAAGAGGGAAAGAAAAGACATCCCTCAGTACACTAGAAAATTTCCCTCCATGTGCAGCAACACTGGTTTCTTTGACTGTCAAGGACTCGAACAGATTGTGCATTGTTGAGAAAAGAGTCACCCTCAATTACTCATCAGTGATGGAATTTGCGGTTTATTCTCAGTAACCTAGTGTTTCCTTACTACCACCCACCCAGGTCCAGGGGGGATATATATGTGTCTGAGTATGTGTGTATATTTGCCTCTCTGACGGCATTCCAAGACTAATATAAACACCTCCTAAATTACCCATTACTCTGTGTCACTTCTCTTTTCCATTAGAAAGAGGTAGCCTATATTTATATTTCAAGTTCTAACACTCTACCCTTTCCATCACCCCTCTCTTTCTCAAAGACTGATCTCTTCCTCTATCCTATATATGGACCACATTGGAAATATTTCTTTAAACTTAGGTATTGGTATCACCATTCTACACTTAATTTATTAAGTACAATATTTAATTAAATTAATTATTTGGTATGATTAATTGTTTATTTAATAGTCAGTTTAGTGTATTCAATATAATTACATTTAATTAACATTACTGCATACATAAGAAACTGAGAGAACATACCCCAACAGATAAACAATGAGGAAGATCATGCATGATTTTTATATTTTACTTTTTTTGTTTCTATTTTCTACAGTTTTATGGATTGTAAACATACCAATTATTTATGCACATACCCACACACACCCTCAATTAAGTGGAATCGAAATCAAAGTTCACATAGCTTTTTACTACTCTATATTTTATGAAAAAGTTCAGATAAATATATATAAAATTTATACTAAAAACAAATACCTTAATGTATGATTTCAAGTTGTTGACATCAACCCTTAATTTAATAATAAGTTTGAACCTGTGAGAGCTCAAAATATGTTCATTTTCAAAATAGTATAATTATTTAGGCAAGAAAGCAGAAGAGTATACTTAAGATTTTCAATTATCATGGGCAAAATAAAACACCAGTTAAACAGAAAACTCAACTAGAACATATTCTCAAAACATCCATTATTCAGACAACTTTCTTGTACAGAAGTGTCTATATACATGTATATCCACTGTTGTTGTTGTTCAATCACCCAGTCACTTCCAACTCTTTGCGACCCTGTGAACCGCAGCATGCCAGGCCTCACTGTCACTCACTATCTCCCAAAGTTTGCCCAAGTTCATGTCCATTGCATCAGTAATGCCATCCAGCCATCCCATCCTCTGATGCCCTCTTCTCCTTCTACTCTCAATCTTTCCCAGCATCAGCATCCAATGAGTCAGCTGTTTGCATCAGATGATCTAAATACTTGAGCTTCAACATCAGTCCTTTCACTGAGTATTCAGGGTTGGTTTCCCTTAAGATTGACTGGTTTGATCTCCTTGCTACCCAAGGGACTTTCAGGAGTCTTCTCCAGCACTACAGTTTGAAGTTATCAATTCTTTGTCTTTATGGTCCAGGTCTTACAATTGTAAGTGACCACTGGGAAGACCATAGCCTGGACTATACGAACCTTTCTTGGCAGAGTGATGTCTCTGCTTTGCAATACACTGTCTAGGTTTGTCATTGCTTTCCTGCCAAGAAACAAACATCTTCTGATTTCATGGCTGCAGTCACCACCTGCAGTGATTTTGGAGCCCAAGAAGAGGAAATTCATCACTACCTCCACCTTTTTCCTTTCTATTTGCCATGAAGTAATGGGGAAGGATGCCATGACCTTAGTTTTTTTTTTTTTTTTAAGCCAGTGTTTCACTTTCCTCCTTCACCGTCATCAAGAGGCTCTTTAGTTCCTCTTCACATTCTGCCATTAGAGTGGTATCACCTGCATATCTGAAGTTATTGATGTTTCTCCTGCCTATCTTGATTCCAGCTTGTAACTCATCCAGCCCAGCATTTCTCATAATGTGCCCAGTGCATAGGTTAAACAAACAGAGTGACAGGAGACAGCCCTGTTGTACTCCTTTCTCAATCTTGAACCAATCAGTTGTTTCATACAGGGTTCTTTCTAACTGTTGCTTCTTGACCTACACACAGGTTTCTCAGGAGATAGATAAGATGGCCTGGTGTTCTCATCTCTTTAACAGCTTTCCACAGTTTGTTATGATCCACACAAAGGCTTTAGCATAGTTGATGAAACAGAGGTAGATGTTTTTCTGGAATTCCCTTTACGTTTATACATAAATAAGTCTAATTATTCACATTTAAAAATTAAATACTAAAGTTCATACCCAGATTGAAAAAGAATTTAAAGTTTTGCTTTACCAAGACTTTATATGATCAACATGTCCCTTTGCTCTACTGCTGAACTTAAATGTACCCATCCAATAAAGCCTATTTTATTGGATGTCCTTCCATAAAACATTCACATTTTACCATATGGAAAAGTCAGTATTTATGATAAATATCTATTTCCCTGAAAAAAAATCCAAGTGAATTAAATATTAAATTATGTAGCAAAATGTATTACTGTAAAACAAAGTTCCTCTGAATGTGTTGATAATCTCTAATGTTGAGTAAGTAAATGGCAGTGATTTACATTAACATTTTAGTCTCACTAAGGCCAACAGTCTAACTCTCTCTCATTCCTGTCAGTTCTTATTAGGTACAAAAAGAAGCACATTGTGCTTCTGAGACAGGCTTTCTTTTCTACTCAGGATATAAAAGCTCCTATTATCCTAATTGTTACTGAATTTACCTTTGAATGTTTGATAAGACAATGATGGGCATTCATCAATAAGAGACTATCATAGCTTACATATTTTAATTCCCAAAATCATTAATGAAACTCAAGCACCTGAAGGAATAAAAGTTCCAACGAATTTAAAATTCTTGTTTTTCAGCTCCAGTTTATTTCCAGTAAGGTGTGAGTGTCTATAAGCAAAGTAGGATATATTCATGTGCTGTGTAACAAATTACCACTAACTTAGCAGCTTAAAATAATGTCCATTTATTAGGTTACAGTTTGAGAGGTGGGAAATCCAAGCAGGTGCAACTGGGTTCTATCTTCAGAGTCTCACAAGGCTGAAATCAAGGTGTCACCAAAATGGGTTCTTAAGTGAAGCTTCTTGAAAAATATTTGTTTCCAAGCTCATTAAAAAAATATTGACAGAATTCAATTCCTTATGGATAAGGTATCCCTTTCCTAGTTGGCCAACAGCCTGGGTGAGGGTTGGAGGTAGGGGATACAGGGTATAGCAGAGGCAACTCAGCTCCCTAAAAGCTGCTGTAGTCATTGGCTTGTGTACCCTCCATATTCACATCAACAAGAGAGCATCACATCTCTGTGACTTCTCATTTTCTTACCCACTGGAAAAACACCTCTTTTTTAAAGAAATTCTAAATAATTAGATGAAGTCTACCTGGATAATCTCCCTATCTCAAGGTCACCTGTGCCATATAGCATAATCAGAGAAAAATCCCCTGGAGAAGGGAATGCCTACCCACTCCAGTATTCTTGCCTGGGAAATCCCATGGACAGAGGAGCCTGGAGGGCTACAGTCCATAGAGTCACAACAGAGTCGGACGTGACTTAGCGACTAAACAACAATCATAGGAATGATCTCTCATCCTATTGAGTGCAGAATCTTGGGGAGTATTTTTAGAATTCTTCCTACCAAAGAGAGAACTGGAAAAATTGAGATGAGGCTTCAGATGTTAGCACTTATGAACTTAGATGCCAGCTAAAGATGTCTTACTGGAGGAAGGGCATCCAAGGGTACAACCTAAAGCTAATTCTATATTAGCGTTAGGAAAGAAGTGTCAGACCTTAACAATTTTTTGTTGTTGTTGTTGTTGCAAATTTCACCTTGGAGAACTGCTGAGAGCCTCTTATCATGTAGAGGAGTCATTATAACACATTTTATCATCTGACAATCATTCTTCAAAAATACCCCTCTTCCAAAATGGCCTTATTATTCTCTATTGTCCGATTTATAAAATATATGCATCTAATTAGACCTTCTTCTTGTTTTAACTTGGGTGTATGTTGGGCGAGGGTGGTGATGAAGTCATTCTTCATTTCCCAGAACTTTGTAAAATAAAGCTGAATACTAAATAGCACCACTGCTTCCTGCTACAGGGTGGAGAATGGGAGTGAATCCTTTGCTCTGAGCACCTCTGTTGAATTTTTTCATTCCTGGTACAAAAGGCCAGGAGATCCACTTCTGGAGTCTGGCTCTGTGGGAGGTTTTTTATTGTTTTGTTTCCAAGCAATTAGAATAAGTCATGTTTTTCCTGGTTAACCACTAGATGCTACAAGCTGAATACAATGCCCACATTCCTGCTGATGAAGAAGCAAATTGTGGGGAATCAGTCAAGGCAGGCATCAGGGGTGAGGAGCACTGAGGGGGTGGCTTTTCCCTACTGAGTGCAAAAAAGGAAAAGAGGCCCGTGATTTCTTTCTGATAGTTGGTGGTAAAGACAACCCAGTGATTGTCATGTTCGGAGCCTCCAGTGTGTTAAGATGCGTGGTGTGCTGCTTCAGGGCATTTGTGTTTAAAAAGCTCAGTGGAGCAAGAAAAGATAAGGAAACACCGAAGATTAATTCTGAAGTTCTTGTTAAAACCAAACACTTTAATCCTGAGAAAGAGGGAAAAATCTCTTTGTCTAGTACATTCAGCTGAGTTCATCTTCATAATTACCAGGAGGCTGACGCACATGCGGTGGCAAGGGAGGAAATGTTTAACACAATTTCTTATGCTCTGAGTCAGGTTTCAGTTCATCTGCTGCATCTATTGTGTCTGTCACATGTCAACAGATCTTTATTTGGAACTGGTCACTATAATGATTTTGAGGTTAACTTGATGAATCAAAAGAACCAAATAGGGAGAAAACTGTTACAAAAATATAGGGGGAAAGAGTGTTTATTTCCTGGCATTCATTTATTTTTTCATGTTATTAGCTGTAAATGCAAAAACCAGACAAAAAGCAAGAATGGATCACATATGCCTTCCTGAAAACATGCTCAAGAGCACTTAATAAGGCTTTATCCACATAAGTTTGAAATAATACACATTTGTTGCCAATGTTTTATAAATTCCTTACAGTATTCAGTCAAAAGTCCCTCAACTGAGGAGCAGGTATTATCTGTGCTTCATTACCATTTTAAACCAAATGATGTTTATTTACATTTCTTTATTAACAGACTGACAAGAAGGGAGAGAGGAAGGAAAGAGAAAAGGGGGGAGAGAGAGAGACAGAGAGAGAGAGAGAGAACAAAAAAGAAAGGAAAGGAAGGAAGGTAAGGCTGATGTGAAACACATTTCAGTCAGTTCAGTCACTCAGTCATGTCAGACTCTTTGCAACCCCATGGACTGCAGCATGCCAGGCCTCCCTGTCCATCACCAATTCCCGGAGCTTACTCAAACTCACGTCCATCGAGTTGGTGATGCCATCCAACTATCTCATCCTCTGTCATCCCCTTCTCCTCCCACCTTCAATCTTTCCTGGCATCAGGGTCTTTTCAAATGTGTCAGTTCTTTGCATCAGGTGGCCAAAGTATTGGAGTTTCAGCTTCAGCATCAGTCCTTCCAATGAACATTCAGGACTGATTTCCTTTAGGATGGACTAGTTGGATCTCCTTGCAGTCCAAGAGACCCTCAAGGGTCTTTTCCAACACAACCGTTCAAAAGCATCAATTCTTAAGTGCTCGGCTTTCTTTCTAGTCCAACTCTCACATCCATACTTTGACTACTGGAAAAACCATAGCTTGGACTAGACGTACCTTTTTTGTCACATTTAGAGATTTACTGTAGGTCACAGAAGGAAATAAGAATGCAAACACTGATAGATCTCTAGCTATATGCACACACATTTGATCACAAGCACCTGATAATTCAATACTTTGGTCCACAACTTACTAACCTATAGGGAGTCAACTTCCTAAGTAAATGAGTTTTCAAGCTTTGTCTTACACTGGAATCTTAGTCATGAAGTTTGGGAGCAGATTCTGCAAAGATTCTTCAGAAGCAACTATGCACAGTTATTAGATAGACATCCTCTTTTACAGATTAGCCATAGCAGTGCAGTGAAACACAAGAGATCCATTTGGGGCCTTCTTTACATAAACTATAGTTACACATGACCTGAGGGAAATTACACTAAAGAAAAAATTTATTGTTTCTCTAAGGTAGCTCAAGGACAGTAATTTCATGAAAAAGAGACTCTGATAAACAGTCCTGTGATATTTGGTGTTTCATTTGGAGATGCCCAAACACCACAAAGAGCTTTACGTTTCATCAGATGCCAAAAGGGTCTCCTGAAGAGAAAGCTACAGAAACTTGTCCATGTTTGTTCCTATTGTCAGCAAGCTCTAGAAGAGATAACAACTCAAGAACATGAAGCATCTTTAATCTACCCCCTACTTAGTCAACATATGCAAATGAATGCAGATTTCATCTGAAAAAGAAGAGTTAAGACAAATTATCTGGAAGTATCTGAGGAGATATCCAGAATATATTTAGAAAAACTATGAGAGTAATGAAGTAAATTCATGTTCTTTCCAGAACGAACCTGAGCCTTTGTCTCGGTTCACAGAGGCAAAGTGGAAGGATGGATGCTGTCACCCCTCCTTTCTACACTCATTGTATAACACTACTGTGAACCCATAGCACTCTTCCTCATGAAGAGAGAAGCAGCTTTAACTGTTTAAAAAAAAATACCCCTGAGCATTTTTCATTCTGAGGTGATTCACAAGGAGGTGGTGGTTTAGTCACTAAGTCATGTCCAACTCTTGTGACCCCATGGACTATAGCCCAACAGACTCTTCTCTGTTCATGGGATTTTCCAAGCAAGAATATTGGAGTGGGTTGCCATTTCCTTCTCCAGGGCATCTTCCTGACCCTGGGATTGAACCCAGTCTCCTGAACTGCAGGCAGGTTCTTTACTGACTGAGCCACCATGGAAGCCTGATTCACAAGTGAAAACCTATTTGCCAGCATTTGACTAAATCATAATTTCAGAATTCTTCATTGGTCTTCCCTGAGGTGCACACAAACCTCATGCTATATATACAATCATTGTTTATAAATTGAAGTATAGTTGATGTATAATATCATATTAGTTTCACATGTACAATATGATAATTTGCTACTTTAATGGATTACATACCATACACACACAAAAAAGCTAAAAATGGATTAGAAATTTAAATGTAAAGACCCAAAACCATAATCTGACAATAGTTTGTATATTGTATCTTTCAGGTGGTTCAGAGTCTTTATATATAATTTAGATTTTATCCTACTTTATGCCTCAGCTTCTCTCATTTTGAATCACAATATTCTCTCTAGATCTTTTTAGTGGCTTCACAGTAATTGGGAAGTTGTGAAATAGACTCATCAAGGAATGCAGTGGTTTTAAAGAATGCCAAGTTACTAAAAGTCTGGCTTTGGTTATCTATTAGGAAAAAAACAAAAATGCGATTGATCATTATTTATGATGCTTCATTCTACAATGTGGGAAACATTCCCTCAGATGAAAGTGAGTCATTTAACATTTATATTTCTCAACAGATATTCACTGAGGGAGGGAAAGCATACACCAGTTAATGAGAAGGATCTGTCTAGAGATAAAAAAACATTAAAATGAGATCTACAGAACTTCTTTTGACCTCAAAGCACATAAACAAAAGGCTTGCAAACATTGTCCCTCTCGTGGCCAATTTACAAAGTGTGTCCAATTCAGTAATTATGGCTTAGGAAAAATGAACTAACAAGACCTGAAGCTAAAATGCCACTCCAACTGCAGTCTTCACTCTACAGAAGGAGCTACCTCTACAAAGGCACTGCAGACTTAACAGCCTTTAATGGCTTTTTCCTTACTTCTTATTCCCGTATTAAGACCTCATATTTAATTCAACTCTCAGAGCTAAAAGAATAGAAATTTTTAGCTAAAATCATATATAAAAATGAGCAAATTTCCTTAAGATCTGGACCAAAAATGAACTTGCTATTACTACCAGACATGCCACCATTGGAAAAGCAGAGCAGAAAGCTGACTGGACTTGATGGATTCTGTGCATCTCATATTGACAGACACCCTTCTTGCTGAGAGATCTTAAAAAGGTCACTGAACCTCTCTAAAGCTCAGCCAAAAAATAGTAAAGGTTTACTATGTACCATGGACAAAAATGTGAATGTAAAACTATCTTTTGCTATGAACAAGGTCTAAAGAGGAGACAGAGAGACAAAAAATGATGAGGTTCCTAGGGCATGTAGTGAAGATAGAGCTCATCTTTCTCACAAATTTATTTTCTATAAACATGCTTTATAAACCTCTATGTAACAAAAACGTGTATAATCACTGTTTATTTAGTTCCTGTTGCATGCAGACACTGTAATCATACATATCCTGTCAAATCTTAATGGACTGTGATTTTATACTCGAAAACTAATAAACTGGACTTCAGGGATGTTAAATCACATGTCCAAGATAGTAACTTCTAACAAATTGCAGAAATAGAATTTGAAACTGGATCTGACAGAATAGTACCCCCTGGTCAACCACCAACATGCTATAGTACTTCTTATGTGCTTCTCATAATAATAAAGTGGAGGTCTTCCCTAAAGTAATGTGCCATGTCTCAAGTATATGCAAGATCTTTCACCACGGTATCTACCTCCACTGGCTAATTCCAATTCTTGTTTCTGTAGCATCTAATCACAGGGTAAGAGAGTCTGGAAAATTGACCGAAACTATATGAGTAAGAGTTATCCTCTATTCATCCAGAGCATATCTAAGATTTGGCCAGTCTAGTTAGGGCTGTAAAAGGGAAAATCATAATCCACGTGATGCAATATAGAAGGCACCCTGACCCTGTCCACACCTCTGTGTCAGAGATTTGGAATGTCACAACATTAGTGTGTGTGATTTTCTATTTACTTATCATTTCATTCATGAATGTTTGGAACATGATCTTTCAGTTCAGTTCAGTCACTCAGTTGGGTCCAAGTCACTGCAACCCCATGGACTGCAGGACGCCAGTCTTCCCTTTCCAACATCAACTCCCGGAGCTTGCTCAAACTCATGTCCATTGAGTTAGTGATGCCATCCAACCATCTCATTGTCTGTCATCTCCTTCTCTTCTCCCTTCAATCTTTCCCAGAGTCAAGGACTCTTCCAATGAGTCAGCTCTTCGCATCAGGTGGCCAAAGTATTGGGGTTTCAGCTTCAGCACCAGTCCTTCCAATGAATATTGAGAACTGATTTCATTTAGGATGGACTGCTTAGATCTCCTTGCTGTCCAAGGGACTCTCAAGAGTCTTCTCCAACACCACAGTTCAAAGGCATCAATTCTTTGGCACTCAGCTTTCTTTATAGCCCAACTCTCTCATCCATACACAACTACTAGAAAAACCATAACTTTGATTAGATGGACCTTTGTTGGCAAAGTAATGTCTCTGCTTTTAGCATGCTGTCTAGGTTGATCATAGCTTTTCTTCCAAGGAGCAAGCGTCTTTTAATTTTATGGCTTCAGTCACCATCTGCAGTGATTTTTGAGCCCCCCAAAATAAAGTCTGCCACTATTTCCATTGTTTCTTCATCTATTTGCCATGAAGTGATGGGACCAGATGCCATGATCTTTGTTTTATGAATGTTGACCTTTAAGCCAAATTTTTCACTCTCCTCTTTCACTTTCATCAAGAGGCTCTTTAGTTCCTCTTCACTTTCTGCCATAAGAGTGGTGTCATCTGCATATCTGAGGTTACTGATATATCTCCCAGAAATCTTGATTCTAGCTTGTGCTTCTTCCAGCTAGGTGTTTCTCCTACTGTTAGAGTAGTAATTCAGCATCTCATATCATTTCTTGTGCTCCATCAACACACATTTCAATGGTAAGCTTATCCAATTTGACTGCCTTTCAGTATTTTCTAGATGCTAATAACTCATAAAGTGGTATCTCTAGCCCAGACCTTCCTCTAGAAGTCTAGACTTTTCAAACTAATTTCTTTACTTCTCCAGTTGATTGTCTGAAACTGAACTCCTGATCTTACCCTACACAAACCTGCTCCTTTGCATTCTTTGACAGTGATTCTGTCATTACCATTGTTTAGGTCAAAACTGTGATATCATCTTTGGCTTCTCATTTTCTTTTACATGCAACTGTCTAGAACTTTGGATATGTTCAAAATATCTAGAATTTGATCACTTCTGACTATTTTCTCTGCTATCACCAGAGTCTGAGTCACCATTACCTCCCACTTGGACATGCAAGCCTCCTTCCTCCCGCACTACTTCTCCTCTTCCTCTGTGATGGTCTATTTTCCACACAGTAGCCATATCATTCCTTTCAAGTGTACATCAGGTCAGTCAATGGCCCTACATAATGACCCCCAATAATTCCCTCACTTGGTGGCTCAGTGGTAAAGAACCTGCTTGTCAAAGGAGGGATAATAGATGAGTGTATCATCGCTGGGTCGGGAAGACCCCTGGAGAAGGAAATGGCAATTGCTCCAGTATTCTTGCCTGGAAAATCCTATGGACAGAGGAGCCTGGTGGGCTACAGGACCATAGGGTCACAAAGAATCAGGCTTGACTGATCAATTGAACATGCATGCACCCTTACTTCACTCAATATCTCCATAGTAGCACTGACCACCTTAGTGTGGTTTCCAATTTGCTCTAAATATTTCTCTAGCCTGGAGGGTCCTTTCCCAAATATCTGCTTGGCTAGCTCTCTCACCTCTATCAAGACTCAGCTCAGAATACCTTCCCAAGGTCTATGCTGCTCATCCCATGATCCTCCCTTAAAACTGCTGCTGCCCACAAGCACTCCTGATCTATCACTTACCCTGATCTATTCTCCCCCCCAACAGGGATTACAACCGTCTAACCATATCATAAAAATTACTTTTTCATTTAGTTATTTTTTGTTGCCTACTTCTCCTAGTGGAATTTAAGTTCCTTGAGGGGATTTTTTTCTGTTTTGTTCACACTTCCCAGTTCTCAAATGACTATATATTATCTCGTACAACGAAGCATCCAATAAGCGTTTGTTTATACTGAGTGCTAAACAAATGAAATAAACAGATATGTAACACATGTTTTATTCTCTTTGCTTGCTTTGTCTCCCTCTCTTTCTAGATAGATGTCTTCTGGCCGGGGTGTGAGGGTGGGGGTTGTCTGGGGAGCCAGTTCCTAGAGGGGACCAACTCGCAGAGCAACCCTTCAGGGCTGGGGTAGACCAGTCTCCCCCTCCACTCCAAAAGAGACAACAGAGCCCCGAGGCTCTAGGCTGTGGACAGTGCTCCGGGAAGCCAGCGTCACCTGGGCCCTGCTAGTCTGGTGCTAACTCAGAATGAGGGCCTGGAGTAATTCCCATCCACAAGAGGGGCTGGGAATCCACATGAGGCAGTTTACAGGTTAGGAAATACCTCACAGGGTGAAACTAGGGATGCTGGTGAGGAAGGAGAAGGGCTCTTCTCTAGAACTTGGCCTGGGAGACACTGTGAAGGGTGGTGCCCCAGGAAGTCAGCTTCATTAGTGAGCAGCTCCCTTTCCAGACTGCTCCAGTCCTTCCTCTGGGCCTGTTTTCTCAGGCTTGATTGGGCTAAAGTTACCCCTACCTCACCAGGCTCACAGCAGCCGCAGGGTCTTTGTGGCACACAGATGAGAAGTCACCCTCTCCTTTCCCCTGGCCCCAGCAGCTCTCCATCAGGGCCTGGCACTCTGTGAGGCCTTGGTCCCATGCTGGCCTAGGCCTTCTGGAGTCAGGTGCTGCCCTCACCTCCTGTTTTCTGCTCTGCTGGGGCCGCCAAAAGACACTGTGACTAGAAAACCAACTAGGCCCTTCCCTAAACGCACAGGGCAGGCATGAGCCTAGAAGGGTCCTTTACATACCCTGGCCTCTGGAACTTGGGGGAGAGTGTGTGCTTAGCCAGTTGGGCAGCCTGTACCAGGCTTCCTCAGGAAGTCAGGAGGCTCCAGGGAGGGTGGTGGCGAAAACCAAAAACAAACATATAAATAAATAAATAAAATCTTTAAACTCTTAGATGAGAAAGACTATTTATTTGATAGATCTTTCAATGGAATATTTATTTTTATCCTCCAAGTAAAGTAATTTACATATACTAAGAAGTGGCTCCACCATGCCTGGACACTTTTTAAAACTTAGTAAGGGGGCAGATAAGTAAAGCAGATTGTCCTAGAGATGGAGGCCTTTCTACACCCAAACTCACACTGGAGGTGTATATCCAGCAAGTGATCAATAAATACTTTTGGAATTAAATAAATAACTACATTTCAGATTATAGTAGGTTTGAAGAATAGATAGCCAAGATTTGCCCTAGAAATAGGTATAAGGAAAAAGAATTGAAAATAGTTAGGAAAAAGGAGGCTTTAACATCACAAAATAGCTATGATTCCAAAATAACAAGATTTCTTATACACATATTCACTGACAAAAGAGCAGGCTTAGAGGGATGAGTAGCCTACTTTCCCTATGCTCTAACTTGAAAGAGCAATAGGAAATCTATACAGAAAATACTAAGAAGAAAAAAATCAGAAATGTTGAAGCTCAAACTTTCTCCAAGAAAATAAAACCAACTTAAAGTGAGGTCAAAAGGAGCAGTATCACCTGCTTAGTCATTCTAGTCCTGTCTGACTCCTTGTGACCCCATGGACTATAGTCTGCAGGCTCCTCTATCCATGGAATTTTCCAGGCAAGAATATAAGTTGCAATTTCCTACTCCAGGGAATCTTCCCAACCCAGGGATCGAACCCATGTCTTTTATGTCTCTTGTATTGGCATTCTTTACCACTGTGCCACCTGGGAAGCCCCCACACTCTCAAATATATGTGAATGTCAGACACACAACACATCACACACCATACAAATACAGTAACAAAAAGTAGCCATCCAGTCTTAAAGAATAAATCCAAAAAACTGAATATAGTTACCCTTTATTTTATATATCTGTATTATTATTTTCATGGGAAAA